>CATIWR010060091.1:0-12521 GCA_949677035.1 Omphalea diandra
TATATATATATATATATATATATATATATATATATATATATATATATATATATATATAAAGAAAGTAAAATAAAGTAGGAACAAATAAAAACAAAATTATCAAATAATACAAACCCTTCCCCACATTTAAGGCACATTGTCCTCAATGTGGAGGACAAATTTTTAGCACGACAAAACAAACAAATAACACACTAAAAAAAAGGAAAAACAAAAAGAAAAATAACAAAGGAACTACTAAACTTCTCTAGAATTTCAAGGTGCAGGTGGTGGAGATCTCAGATGGTAACGACCAGAAAGGGCAACTGAGAGTGAGGTCAACCGGAATTTGGTGGAGGGTAATTGCAAAATAGGAGAGTTGTGGCTGCAAAAAAAAAAAAAGAGTAACATTTATTATTATTATTATTATATATTTTTAATAATTTTTTATTTTTTTATATTTATTTATTATTATCTTTATTATTTTTTATTTTATTTATTTATTTATTATTTATTTATTTTTTCTTATGCGCATCAACGCACATCAGTGCGGTTATCCACACAATTGTTGGACAAGGACTGCTCAGCCTGTGTGCGGCTTGGACCGCACAAAACTTGCGTACAAAGGGATTTGTCCCTTTGTGCATGTGTATGCACAAAGGTGTGCGACAAAACGCGCACACCTTCTAGACCTCATTGTTTTTAAACAATTCCTACAAAAACAAAACAATATAATAAAAATCACATTAATTAAAATTCTTACAACAAATCAAATTTTTATAATTTTGGATTTTATTTTATAGTTTTTTATTTTTATTTTATTGTTTTATTTTTTTAAAAGAGTAGAAACGACAACAAAATTTTAAAAAAATGAGACTAAAACAATAAGGGTAAAATGAAACGAAAAAATTACAAAAACAAAAAATTGGCTAAATTAATAGATATAAAGTGTTCATAATATTTTAGTCCTCAGCTAAGGCACCAAAAACTTGATACAGTCGAATGCCAACACCTATAGATTGAGTAGGCAATTACACTTATCGAGTACAGTATATAGCGTAGGAGTATCAAGTGTCAATCTCTAAAAGATTAAAAGTACTAGTATTAGCTGTTTTTCTATTATCTAACCAAAAAATTTAAGTTTATTAACTAATTAAAAATTAAAATAAAATAATTCAACAAACTAGAATAATGAAAATATGAACTAAAGAGTGGGAAAAAGGTGACCAATATGACAAATGACAGTCAAGTATTGAATCCCCCTAAGACATTAAGAAATTAATTTTCCAAGAATACAATTTAATTTAATATTTATGGAATCATGAAAATCCTTTTAGTATATTAAAGTCATTCTTTAGATCATTAAAATTTAATTCTAGGTTGATTAATTGACATATGTTTCTAATTAAAACTTTTAAAATCGCATTACAGTTCTTTTGAACTTCACTATTAGGTTTGACCCTAATCCGAAAGATTTATGTTATTCTATCTCTAAGGGTACATGCAACTCTTTTCAATTGTGCTAAATCTATTCAATAACTTAATTTCTCAATCTAAGTTTAAAAAATTGTAAAACAAGATTCAATATTTCGAACATATCAATTCAAGAAGATAAAGAGCAAACACAATTGAATTCCACAAAATATTGAAAAATTGTGTTATCTAAAGAAAATCACAATTCAAAACTCATCTTAGGATTCATTATACCCAAGTGTCTAACTAATTTAGTTCATAATGGTATTAATAGCTAGCATCAAAATAAAAAGAAAATAAAGTAGAAAAGTTTTCATAATAAAACCCTTACAACCTTTTATTTTCTTCAATCTTGATGGATGACCAATAATTCTCCTCTTATGGACTGCTTCTTCTCCAAAAAAAAAAAAAACCTAAGCAAAAACTCTCACTTTTTCTTAGAATTCTCTCCTCCTATTTATACTCTTCTTACTCTTCCTCAAAATAGGAAAAATATGCTTCTCTTCCATTTAGGAAAATAACAAATCCTCCTTTAGGAAAGGATCAGGTGAACTTCCTAAACTGCATGGAGAGCTTACCAAACTGCATGAATAACTTCTTAATTGTATTAGGAATCAATCTGAATTATATCTGAAAAATATCAAAATTGGTCCTTGAACTGTCAAATTTTTGCGTAATTTCACTCAGAAAAATCCCATAATTCATTAATTAGCTCTAATTTACTAGATTTTCTATAAAATTATAAAATATAAGCCAAAAGTGAGACATAATCTGATATTTTTTTTCAAAATTAGATTCAATTAATAATAAAACTAACCCTAAAAAAACTAAAAATAGAGAACTGTCATTGATTTAGACTCCAACTCTTCAGCCTATAGGCTTGTTTCTCGAAGATCCTTAAAAATTTCTAACCAACATTCCCCTGATTCTAGCATTGATCCCAGGTAAAGACCCTTACATAATCATTCTGACCTGCTCTCTCTCAGTAGGCCTTATGGTTGGTTTTGAAGCCGTCTTCTTCCATCTCTGAATATAGTCATCGAAGCCTTCACCAACACTTTTGCTTCAAAGACTCTAACTCTTACAAAATAACCTCCATATATGAATTACAAGTATAGTGTTTCTCAAAAGCCTCTGTCCACTATTTCTAGTCCTTCCTAATTATCTTCAGTTGGTTAAAGTACCATGTTTTAGCAGACCTTTCCAATGACAACTCAAAAAGCTCTAACATTGTATCAGTATATACCTCAGATGCTTTCATGACTAACATATACGAACAAACGTGGTTCTTAGCATTCTATATTGCTATGAACTTGGATAGCTCAGGCATGCAAAAATTATACAATAGTTTCTCGGGTTTATAAATAAGCAGTTCTTCAATGTCTGTTGCCTTCTTTAAACCCTTAGCACTTAGAGCTTTTTGTATTTTCTCTAGCTATCTACCAAAGTCATCGAATCAAGTATTCTCTTTCCCACTGTTTACAACCTTATCAGGAACAATTATGGCACTACCCCTATCTTTAGCCGTTTTGTTCTTATGGTATTCCTTCATCATAAATAAATCATCATCGATCATTACTAATAGAAGGGTTCCATGGGTGCTTTCCCTTTGTCAATCATATTGGTGGATATACCACCTTTGTTTAGGATATCATTAACCCGCTTATTCACTTCTTTGATAATCCTCTCTTCCATCTTATGGTTAAAGTCAACCATTAGCCTGTTCAAAACTTTAGATGGTATGTTTGGTTCCATGACTATACCAGCTTTTTAACTCAGACTTGGTGTCTAACTTTTCATAGCAAGTCGGTTGCCTTTTCTCTCCTACGAGGGTTTGGATGAAGCTATGATGGCTGTAAGATAAGGGTTATTAGTATGGCGCATGAGCAAGTAATTGATGCATGATATGCACACGTCATTTTGCATAAGATCATCCTAACCTTTTTCCTCCTACACATGAGATCTAGTGGGTCCTTCCTTGATGAAGTCTCATTCTTACCAATAGGGGGTAAAAAATGTACACGGTCACCTCAGACTAAGGAGAGTTGGAATCTCGAAAGAACATATACAATAGAACCTAACACAAAATAGGAATGTGTTTGGGGAAGTACATACATTGAATATGAAGAAGTCCCTTATATAAAAAAGGTGGGACATTTATATGGGAATCTCATACAAAGAGGGGAAAAGGGAATACATAAATATTTATATGCGGGGGATAGTTACGTTAGGGGAAGATAGGAAAACAATTGGTACTTACATTAGGCATATCAAACCATGTTCTGTGAGGGTTCTAACTCTTCTTTAAAGAAAATGTAAATAAATGGGGTACCCTATTCAAAGGTGCTATTAGCTTCTACATACGCTTAGTGGCCAAAAAGGTTGTTGACATTGATGTCCCTCATAAGCTTGAAGAACGATTATCGTGATCCCTCATTTGATATGTCCAAAGGTACTAGGCTCATGAGTGATGAATCTCCTCTTAATCTCCTAAGCTTGAATGAAGCTTAAGTCTCAAGTTTGGAGAACCATCGGTTTGTCTAAGGGCAATTAGTTCGTATGATAAAGTGTAAAGACTACATGAATACAGTGGACTACATCAATAATAGGTTTAAAACATTAAAAGTGAATCAAAGATTGAACATGAAGTCAATTTTGAGTCCCTAGTAGAGTTTCCACTATGATGCCTTGATGTTCATAGCTGCGTTTGAATGAGCGGAATATTGCTTGCAACCCCTACCTTTTATCAATCGGCAGGGGGATTAAGAGGATGGGGGGTCATATGTTGGTAGTAACCCCCTAGTCATGGCACACGATTTAGGTCAATAGGGGACCCTTAAGGTTTCATATTAGATAAAAGCTATTTTTTTCAAAATTAATGGTCAACAGGGGACCAAGGCAGGACAACACATTGGTATCATCCTTAAATGCAACGTAGAGTCGCCACCCAGTTTTGGTTAGGACAAGAATATGAGGAGGCAAAATATGAACCAATTCTAAGTCAATTAGAAGACCCATTTCATCTTCGCCCTATCAGAGATTGTGTTCGAAAATTAGGTATGGCTTACGGAAGGATTAGGCACCCTAAACTGCCTGAATATTGGGATCCAACCTCCAGGCATCTTTAGTTCACTTATAGTATTTTAATCGAGTTATTGATTGGTCCAATTACCGCACCTAAACATACATCTAAACATAATCCATTTAGACAAACCAAGTCATCAAACTAAGGGGAGGGGGTCATGCACTCATGGTATAGGATAAACATGCATCATCCATTCTCATATAACATCCATAAGAGGGGATAGGGATTATGAATCATGATATAGGGTCTCATCATGCACCACCATTAATTCACATACATAATCATCCATAATGGGAAGGGGGATCATGTATCATAGTATAAGGTAATCATGCATAAACAACCATCCACACATTAAATTCAAGAAGGAAAATGGTTAAGACCAAGTTCATGATCTAAGACTATGCATTCACACTTACACCCAAGAAGAAGAAGCAAGTTAGTAATAAATCAACATGAAAACAAATAAACAAAAAAGAACTCAAAGCCAACCAACAAAGGGAAATGAAGTCCATGGTGATCACCATACCTTATCTCCATAGCAAAAGTGCTTATCATGTATATATCTCCATAATATTCACATTCTATCATCACAAACTAAATAGTACAAATCATGACATACTTGAATAAGTGCATGAATCACGAATAATAGAGAAGATATTGACACACATAAGGTTAAGCATTTGGAGGATATTAGGTGGCCTAAGGTAAAATTCACTAAAGTGAGGTCTTAGGGTCATTGAACCCTCACTCACTTTGCTAATAAAGAGCTAAAACATTTAAGGGAGAACCTAACAATGGGAGTAGCCAAAATGCCCATAACAATCCAAACAACTGAAGAACTAGAAAATACTATTCACATGACTATTCATAAATTCTAACACAAAATGGGACATTAAGGTAAAGGGAAACTTGAGTTCCTCTCTTGATCATCACCTTAAGGTGTCAAAAATAAAACAAAAAATAGGATTTAGAAAACAAAGAAACTAGACAACACATAACATCTAATCAAGGCATTAAAGGACTAGAAAACATTATTCACATGATAATTATGTGTTGTGGCACAAAGGGGATTACTAAGGTCAAAGGGAACTTAAGCTCCTCACTTGGTTATCACCTCAAGATGTCAAAATAGGAACAAAAACTAAATGTTGAAAGTGACAAGGAAAAAATACAAGCATTTTAACTAAGAAAAAAAAATCCATTTTTAAAACTAACCAAGACTCCATTTTGAAGTGAATAGGAGTCCTAGACCATAAAGCCTTATCGTATTTTATCATTGGAGTTACCAAACATTGCAAAAGATACCCCCAAAAGGAAGAAATCTAAAGAGAAAAAGAAAATGGTCTTCTGCATTGCAAGAAACTTAGGCTATATAGCCATGGACAAAGGTTGTACAGCCTAAGATAGGGATTGTACAACCTACTGACATGGCTATAATACCCTCATTTTCTATGTTGTAAAGCATAAAGAAGAGGGAGAAAGGGAAAGGGAGAAGAAAGGGAAAGGGAAAGGGAGAAGAAAGGGAAGGGGAGTCTCTAAGATGTTCTAATAATGTATTTGCCCTTAGAAGCTCATGATTAACTTAATGTCCTCCAATATTGCTTAAGGCATGCATAAATTTCTATAGAGTAACCTTAGGTTTTCCAAGCCTCTCATTCTTCTCCAAATGAGGGCTATTTATAAGTGTTGGATGGTGCACAGTGCCTAAAATGGTTTTAGTTTGACCATGGATGCATCCAATCACAGAGAAAAAGAGTGTTGTACTAGAATTAGGGTTTGTTTGCCAGTTATACAACCAAGAATGGGTTATACATCGTTGTGTCTAGGCTGTGTAGCCTTAGGGTTTAAAGGGGACCATTTCTAATAAGTTCTATGAGTTAAGATTAATCAAGGTTATACAACCTTGAGAGAAGCCATATAGCCCAATAATGAGGGTTATACAACCCACTAAACTTAGTTAGCAGCCCTAGGTTTAGTTTGGGTTTCGTCTTAGTCTTTGGGATTCTCTAAGGCTTTCTAAGATCTTTCATCCTTTATATTGTGTAATTCCCTTCACATTTTAAGGATTTGGTTCAATGATTTTCATCATTAGGCTTTGTATCTAGAGGCCCAAAATTTGATGCTTATAGGTAGCTTGATCACTTTCATGTATGATAACACCATAATTCCTTGTCCTTATTTATTCAAGGCAAATGTAGTTATGACACATCTGGTAGCAAAATATGATGATTATTATTGGCTAGCCCTCTCAGGTATTAACTAAATATTTTTCAACTCTTTTTTAGTTTCTCCCTAACTTTTACCTAGATGGCTCAAGTATATAACCAAATATTTTTCAACTCTTTTTTAGTTTCTCCCTAACTTTTACCTAGATGGCCTCTTTAGGTTTTCCACTTAGTGAGATTGTTTCTTTTTTCTTTTTTGTTATTTTTTTCTTTTTGTTTTTTAACATCACAAGGGGGTTTGACTAGCTATTATCTATCTACCATTTATGATGCTTTGCTCTCTTTCAGGTTTTTTAATTCCCCAGGTAATTTCACTTGAGTCTTCTCATGGTATCATTCTATAAGGCACTTAAGATTCTCTAACCTTTTTCGCTCATGGATGTTTTTCCTTTTTTTGTTGTTTGGTCTCTTCATGAAATTTGTAGGGGATAGGTCATTAGGTTAGGGCAACTCCATTTTATTTCTTGCGTACAATGTTGTTGAACCTTCCCCTAACTTTCTTACTTACATAGGTCATCTTTTTAAGACCTGCCCTTCCTCACACATCTCTTTTCTCATTTTTTCCCTTATATATCTCCTCTTTTCCTCTTCACTTCTTCTTTTCTTGTACCAAGGAAGACTTAAGGCTTATCAGGCTTTTCACATGTGCTTCCTTTCGCTATTCAATCTCACTTTTCTACTTACACTTTTTTCTTTTTACATCATTGTTCCCCATATTCCTTTATTCATTATAGCTTTTCACTCTTGTTTCTTTCTTCCTCAAATGTTATATTGGCTCTTTCTCTTATTCTTATTTCTCTTTTCTTTTCTTTTTTTTTTTTATTCAGTTTTTTCCTCTCTTTCTCATTCTTCGTTATTTCCTATAAGGTAACATAAATGTCAGAGAGATGGTTTTCTAGATAATAGGCTATGAGATTGCTATTTTTGCATCATTTTTCTTTTTTGTAAATGCCCATCCCTTATGATATTCATATTTTCTTTTCTTTTCTTTCTTTTTACTTTTTATTCTCTCCCTCTCTCTCTCATACCAAACATTTCATTATGCCATCAAATATATAAATAACCACATTTTTATTAAATAAGCAAAAATATGAAATTAAAAACATCATCATTCATTAATATAACTAAACTATGCAAATGTTTATAGCTAAGATAAGATAGGTTGAGCTAAGAAATCAAAATGAACTCGAAACTATGTTTCCTACCAAGTTTACCATGGTTTTTTCTGAGTCTGGTAGCTTTCTACTCTGAAAAACATCTTGGATAGTGTTCTTTAAGCACCAACTCTAATTGATGTAATGTCCTATGGTCTGGTTTGGGCTACATCTTTAAGTTAAGGTGAGGAATGATGGAGTGGCTTGTGCTCCTCACATAGCGTAAACCCTTTTTCTTTCAACTTTTCCCATGGTTGAGACAAAGGTCGACCAACTCGCAAGTTATTCTAAGGTTCCATTCCCTCCCATATGTCAATTGGGCCTTTTGCACTAAAGTCTTATTTTGGTAGCTCTTGAATGGTCGTGGCCATATCTTCATCCTTTAAGAGTTTTGATGCATGATGTATAGGTAATAGTAATACTTCCTCCTTAGAATCCTCAAAAGCCTTATTTGAAAGTTGGTTTAGAGGAATGAACTTTTGCTTATGATCTTGGCCTAGGTGGCCATCAAGCGCTATGAGGTTGGGTATCATCTTTAAATCAATAAGGCCTGGATTCCATGATGAAGCCTTTGGCAATCATTTTTGTGATGACCCACACCCTAGTGGAAAACACATAAGGCATTGGTATTGTAGTGCTTGGGTAATAGAGTTAGTAGGGGCGAGAGGATGTAGAATCCCTTCCTTTTGGAGTATTTCCTAGGCTTTAGATAGTGATACTGCTTGCTTAAAAAATCCTAAAGAGCTTTTATCAGTTGCTTTCTTTTTCTCGCATCAAGCTTGTAATTGTTTCTTATGTAAAGTTTGCTTAGGGTGTGTTCCTTCTTCCTTTTGGGTCCTAGCTGTACTATTAGTAATAAGATTTCCCTTAAGCTTCTTCTGACTAGGTTTGACATAAGAGGTTGCCACTTGACAAGTTGAAAGTGATCCTTCCACTTTTAGGCTTGAAGAGGTATCAACTAATAACTGGTTAAAAAGCAATCAAGAACTGACCATAAGAGGAGTTGAGACTTATTTTGGGCTTAATGCTAAGGTGTTCAGTTAGGAACACAAAGTTTGATAGCTTCGCAAAATTAATGAGATATTGGCATATTTTAGTGTATGACCATGGGCTTGGTGAAAACTAGAAAAGGCATTGGGCGTAAAACCCTTAGGCAATGGGTTTGGCAAAGGCTTAGGATCAAGTGGTTTAAGCATCCATTTCTTCTTTAGCTCCTTAAATATTTTAGACAATGGTTGGTTCATGTTTGTAAAAGGTTTTATACTTCCCAATTTCCTTTGAGGCTCATCTCCTTTAGCTTTATCAACATGTGACTTTATTCCTCCATTAGTTGGCTTTTCTAGTGCCAAGCCATCCATCGAGATTTGTTTGACCATCCTTCTCAAATTTTTATCCAGGTACTAATGTAATGACAGTTTTACCTCAATCTTTATCATGTCTTTAATGTTTCCTTCAAGTTCTTAAACTTTTAACTCTCCCATTTTGATTAAATTTTGTGGTATTTGTGAGTTGTCTTGCTTTATTTATGAGTTTTAAGAATTTAAAGTAATAAATTGGATGATGATTTTGTAATCCCAAACAAATAAATGTATGCATGAATGCTAGTGATACATAGGGAAAGAGTAAACATATCACCTTCCAACCTTATTTCTCCCACACACATAAGTATAGAGGCTCTTCCTAGGATAAGTGGTCAATTCAAATAGGAATATGGGGTATTGAATTTAGAGGTCCCTTAGACCAACCAAAGTTGATGGTGAGTCTAAAAGTGATGGAGCATGGTCATACTCTAAGTGCACATCTTGAAGGGGAAAGATTATGTAAAGAAAGTGGGTATGTTTTATGGCTTGAAGGTAAGAGCTTGAAAATTATGCACCCAAATGAGTTGTAAGACCTATAATATATCAAAAAATACTGATTTCTATTTATTACATGTAAGCTAATCAATCTCAACCAATTGGCCATAATGTTTAGGTAAAAAATCCTTCATTTTGGGCCTCAATAAGGCATTTTTTTAAAGTAGTGTAAAAATATGCACTTAAGATATGACCATAATTCCATAACTCCTAATCTCAAACCATTACTTACTTAAAATACAAACATTTGGGGACCTATGCCATGGTTCTAAGGTTCTTACATATTACTTAGAGATTTAAAAGGGTTATTAGAGCAGATGACTCCCACAAGCTTTAAGGACGGTTGTCATATACCCTCTATTTGACATACCCAAAGGTACTTAGTTTATGAGGGATGACTCTTCTTTATACTTTGCCTTTATTAATCAATTTCCCATCTATCCACCTAGAAGCATCCATATAAATAAGCCATGAACCATAATAATAAAGTTTGCAATGCATGAATGATATGCAAGATGTGAGAAAGTAATAAATAACATATATAAGCTGGGATGGGGAACAGATATCCAAATGGTGGATTATCATGTAATGAACTCAAATAGATAAGAAGCATGCATTATCTATTTTACAAATATGAGCATAAAATAGTCTATAAAACATAGATCAAATGGAAAGAAAATAACCCCTAAATCTACTCAAAATGACACAAACTAAATGAGAGGCAAATAGAGTCCATAGTAGTCATCTTACCACATCTCCAAAGTTAAGGTCCTTAAACATATATCTAATGTCCATGATAACACATCCCTACATCACAAAATAAGTAAACAACATAAAATAGATGCATTAATCATAAACATATGAAGAAGTAAACATGCAATGTAAGGCATTTAGAGGATGTTTAATGGTCTGAGGTAAAAACTCATCACAAAAGGGATCATAGGATTGATGAATCCTTACCTTATATAGCTCTAAAAGAGCATGGAATCCATATGTACCGCTAACCATGTATGGTTAACATACAACATAAGAATGGGTAAGATTAAGAGTAAAACACTATTCACATATTCTAAACACAAACATAATGTCAAAAGAGACTTTCAAAATCATTGGAAACTTCAGCTCCTCACTTGGTCACTGCCTAAAATGATCCAAATAGAATTGAAAGCCATCACTAGACCTACATTAGAATGCATGAACATTAAGATGGATATAACCATGAAAGCCATTGCAAACTTACCAAAACTTCATTTTGAAATGAATAGGGGTCCTTGGCTATCTATCCTTACCCTATTCTTCCATTAGAGTGATAAAAAAAAAAAAGAGAATGCCTTTAATAAAAGAAATCCAAATAAGAAAAAAAAAAGGGTTTCATAAATCCATGCCTAGGAAGCCAGTGTTGTACAATCCATAAAGGTTGGTTGTACAACTTATACAAAGGCTATATAGCCCCTAAATATTGGATTTTTGAAAATATAAAAAGAAAGAAGAAGGGGAAGGGAAATGAGGGGCCTTGGATGCCGTTTTGTGTTTCTATGCTCTTAATAGCTCACAAGGTATTTGATATCCTTTGAAATGCATAGGGAATGCATAAAAGTGAAGAGTTTAGGCCTAGCTCTACCTCGAAAGTGATGGGAGTGGGTTAGGGGTTAGAGTTTTTGTGTCAAGTGTGCTTTAAAAAGTGATTTTAGCAAAGTAACCTGAGTGTTTCCCAACCCTCTTTCCCACCTTCAAAATGAAGGGTATTTATAGGTGTTAAGTGGGTGCATAGTGCCAGAAATAGTTTTTATTGAACCATAGATTCATCTAATCATAGAGAAAGAAATTAATGTGTTGGAATTAGGGTTTGTATGTGGGTTATACGTCTAAGAATGAACTGTACGTTCATTTGTCAGTGCTGTGTAACACTTGCATTTAAGGCGGGACCAGTTCCAAAAGGTTATGAGGATTAGGGTTTAAGGTAGGGCTAGACATCCCTAATGAGTGTTGTACATCCCTATTTTAGGATTGGTTGTACATCTTTGTCTAGTGGGATGTACATCCCTTTGAGCAGGATTGGTCTTGGGTTTAGTTTTGGGTTTTGGATTAGCTCTAGGTTTTTCCAAGGTTTCCTAATGCTTTGTTTTCTCTTCCTTTGGCTTTTCCTTTACATTTTAGGGAATAGGTTCAGTGATTTTCATCATCGAGCTCATATCCTGATATCCAAAATCTAGTGCTAACATACTGTTGTCTTTAGGCACCAAGAAGGGGGGTTGAATTGGTGTATGAAAATTTTAAAATAGAAATGAAGAGAAGAAGAAATGATAGTAAGGACACAAATGTTTTATAGTGGTTCAGGCAAAACAATCCCTACATCCACTCCCCAATCTCTCAATTGGGCATTTTACTAAGTCAATGGTGTTTTCAAGCTCACACCCAACTTACTACAACTTGTGTTTTAATGGCTAACACACAACCTTACAACAAAGTGTTTTCTAGGCTAACACAAAACCTCACTCAAGTGTTTTGGCAGGCTAACACTAAAACCTTTCTTAGAGTAGGCTAACAAAAAACCTTACAAACTGGTGTTTATTGCTCACACCTAACAAATGTAAAAAAGATGAAGAAAATGAGTAACAAAGACTTAAGAGCTTTCAATGCTTGTAATAAATTTGTTAGCAACCTTCTTCATGGCTGTTTGGTGGGGTATTTATAGCCAAACTTCTTCAAAGAGACGTTGCAGATCATAGCTCATTAAATCTTTGAGACATGC
>CATIWR010060092.1:0-15341 GCA_949677035.1 Omphalea diandra
ATATATATATATATATATAAACCGGAAAAAGGGGGGTTTGTAGTATTTGATCAAGAGAATAAAATTTGTAAATTGATCAAATCTTTCTATGAGTTAAAGCAAGCCCTAAAACAATCGCATGCAAAATTTTATAAGGTCATTTTATCTAATGGATTTGTGATAAACGATGTTGATAAATGCTTGCATAGCAAAACTAATGATTATGATTGTGTAATATTATGTTTGTATGTAGATGACATATTAATAGTTAGTAATAATATAAATATAATTGAAGAAACAAAATATTTCTTATCAAATAATTGTGATATGAAAGGCTTAAAGGAACCAAACGTAATATTGAGAATTAAGGTGATGCATATATTAGACGGTGTTACAATTAATCAGTCACATTATATAGAAAATGTATTGAAGAAGTTTGGCAAATATGGTTGTAAATCTATAAGCACACCTTATGATCATAGTATAAGACTAAGAAAAAAAATACTAGTAGCCTTGTTTCCATACTTAAATTATTAGTACACTTTAGATATATTAAAATCAACCGTACATGATATTTCTCATGTTGTTGGAAGATTGAGTAGATATACTAGTAATCCTAATGCTGATCATTGGAATGTTTTAAATAGGATACGAAATATTTAAGAGGGACCATATCATATGGAATTCATTATACTAGGTATCCTACTATACTTGAAGGTTACAGTGATGCCAATTGGATCACTAATTCAAAAGATACAAAAAGCTACCACATGATATGTATTTACATTAGGTGGAGTTGTTGTAGCTTAGAAATCAGCTAAGCAAATGTGCATTTCTCGATCATTGATGGAGGTTGAGATAATAACCCTTGATGCAATAGGGCAACAAGGAAAATGGCTTAAATGTCTTTTAATAACAATCCAATATTAGAGAAGCCAAATAGCTATAACAAAGTTTAAATAGAAAAATTCTAATGAGCAAAAGAGACATGTGAGATTAAGACAAAAAAATATTAGATATCTAATAAAAAGTATAATTATAACTTTAGAGTATATTTGTTCTTTGAACAAAATTATGAATCCGCTAATTAAAGGACTTATCGAAAGGGATGAGATTGAAGCCCATAAATTAAATTACTTGCAATGGCAACCCAACCTAACTAATTGGAGATCCCAAAAAGAAGGTTCACTGGGTAACAACAAGTTGTTTAGGTAATCAAAGAAGTATTAAACTTATAATTTAATTAATTTTAAAGTCCCATTGAGATTTTTAGTACTTTTATATGAAGCGATTAAGGAATAGTGAATGCTTTGAATGAGTTTATAGTTAAAACGCAGGATATTATTCCATCGCAGATATTCTTGAAGAAGTCACCTATTTGAGTGTAGTTGTGGGGCTGCAACTTATGAGATTGGGCTTTTTCTTTAGAGCACTCAAAAAGCAAGATACTGCGCAACATCACTAATACATAACCTCGTTAAGAACTTAATAAAATTTTGTACTGTGTATGGTATGCTGAAATTTATAACTAAAGATTTTAGTTCAAAACTTATGTTCACCATGTTTCTTACAAATTCAACTTGTCATGCTAAGTGAGGTTCAAGTCGACAAGACACCTACACCAAATACATAGTAAATGACTGCATTGATTTTTTTGTGTTGTATTCTTTAAATTTTAAATCATGTGGGTGAATATTGAATTTATATTAATAATGGTGTTTTAAAATTTAATGTATTATAATTATTCAATTAAAATATAATGCATCTATTTTTCACAATTGTGACTATTAAGAGAAAGATATAATCTTGTATTATGATAGTAATGAAAATATACTCTAAAGTAAGCGCCAATTATAGCGTGGCTTGAATCTATTTTTTATCGCTAATTTTCTTTATTTTTAATTTATTAAATGGATTTAATATAAAATATTAGTAAATATTTCCAACATTGATTGTATTACTTGAAGAGACCCCGATGCTAACATTGCGTTCCTTTTTTTTTTGGGTCAACAACATTGTGTTGATTGGCGTGTTGGAAGGTTGTGTTCTTGTCAAGCGCGACGCAGTGACAGAAGCTGCCAACGTGTTAGGCCTGTGACACCTATGACCTCCCAGCAAATAAAGATTCCGCAGAATCTCAAGAAAATGCTTGACTGACCGCTACTGTCAGTTGAAATTGCACTAGAACTGGTTAAGGAAAACTGTGTACAAGTCGTTGGACCATGTCATCAGCTTTCCAGAGGCAAGAATTGAATCTTTTTAGATGACACTTACCTTCTTTAAACTACAATTTATAGACGCGGTAAAAGCTCAAATGTCATCATTTTAAATTAAATCGTTTTTAAATTTGAATCATTTTCAAATCAAACAATGGAGTTCGAGTAATTCAAATTTGAAGCAATTTCAAGTTACTTATTGATTTGCATTTAAAAAAATTTCAAATCGAGTTTAAATGAAATTTTGAATTTGCTTTTAAAAATATTATTTTGAATTTGATCAGATTTAATCATTTTTTATTTAATTATTTTTATTTTTTAAATATTCATTTAAATTTGTATTATTTATATAATATTTTTATAATTTATTAAAAATAATAATAATTTTAGTAAAAATTTATTTTTTAATTAGATAGATTTTATTTTTTAAGATCTATTAATGACAATCTTTATTCTTCCATATTTTCTTTTTATTTTTCAATATCTATTAGTGACAATTTATACTTCAAATATGGATTATAAATTTAGTTTTACTCATTAATTTTTTAACATATATTTAAGAAATAAAATGGATAGTAGGCAAGAGTTCTTTAATTTTGAATCCAATGTGGTGGGAATAAAACATTCAAAATTATATTTAGTGAGAAATTTAAAATATTTAAGATATTTAAACTGAATTTTGTATCAAAAAATTCAATTTTGAACAAACAAAAAAAAATCTTTGTTCCTGTTAGTTTAATGTGGAAGTGAATGAGTTAATATATTCTTAGAATTTAAAATTGTGAAAAAAATATAAACAAAATGAGTCATAATTATGGTTGCAATAATTAACTAACTAATTTTAAGTTTATCAATATAGAGGTAACATAGTACTATTTGTCTATATTTTTATCCGTAAAATGCTTCTTTAATCTATGTGAAATTCTAAAAAATAACACTTACTCTGAAACGAATAAAAAAATTTAAATTTAAACTCAACCAAATCCTAATCTGACTTGCAAGTCAATTCCAATTAACGTAACCAGTGGATCAACTCAAAACACTTGAATCCAGTTATAAAAAAAATTATTTTAAACTTAGAATAATATTTTTATTTTAAATATATTAAAATTATGAATAATTTGATCAAAGCCACAAAAATTATTCAAATTTTTTAAACCTTGTTTCTATGACTCAATTTATTGTGATATAACTTGAACCCATATAAAAATATATATATAATCTCAAATTTATGTAATTTGAAAATAATTAAATTTAAAGTTGATCCGATTTGAATTCATTCGATTTATTTACAACCTCTAAATGCTTCAAATATGAAATTTTGAGACCTTCAAGGATTGGTTAGGATTTCTCTCACTGAGACCTTAATTAGTATTCCCATAAAATTTTTCAATCAACTAATTTTCTGCCTATCTAATTCAAAATAAATTTATTTAAGATATTTATAATAAGTAATGTTGTGAATAAAATATTATGATTATAAATGCACCACGAAACGTGCTAAATTAACAAAATATTTAAAATAACTTAGATTAATTTTCAAATTATTTAATTTAATATTTTTATATATTAAATATTATAAAAATATAGATGTTATATATAGAAATAATACTGTAAAATATAATGTAATTGATGCCACAAAGGAATTAACGACTAGCTTAGTTAAAATCTCATTAAAATATCCTAAGCCATCTTAAAGCCTATCTCTTCCACCTATACTTTTGCAATTTTACTAACAGTCAATTTTACAATAAAGCAACCATATTTGTAAAAATGGAAAAAAATTTTATTTATATGATTACTTTATATATCATTGTTAATAATATAACAACACATAAAATAACTATTATAATTGTTTTCAAGTATAACATTCAATCCTCATTCAACGTGTGTGTGTGTGTGTGTGTGTATATATATATATATATATATATATATATATATATATATATATATATATATATATATATATATATATATCTTATTAGTTGGATGTGCATACATATATATAGTACAAATAATTCTTTTTTTTAAATGTTAAATACATTGTTAATATATGAATCGTGTGTTCTTTTCATCAATAAATTATAGATCATGTTAACTCATACAAAAAAAATATAAAATATTAATATTTTATATTAAAACAATTATATTATTATTTTTAAATTTTAAGAAATTCAGTTATAATGTAAGACATTGAGAATCTATGTATCCATTAGAATTAATGATAATAAAATATTCTATTCGATATAAAGATTGTATTAGAAAAAACATTAAAATGAGAAAAAAAAATCCACATTATGAAGAATTTTACAAACCTTTTGTGTCTCAGTTAATATATGTTTTCATGAATAAAATATATAATACTAAAATACAACTTTAATATTGGTTTTGAAAATTTGAAGGCACTTGATTGTCGTAATTTTAACATTTATAATTCTAAAAATATAAGATTACTTTATTTAGTTGGATATAAGATTTTTCTTGAAATCTAAGATTACCATATTTGGTTTGTAAATAGAAAAGTTTTTTAAAAATTAATTTAGATTACTATTATATCCCTACTACAATTATATTTTTTTATTTAATTAATCTGTACAATGGCATAATAAATTGTTAAGGTGTTTAAATATGAAAAAAGTGCTATTGCAAATTATTTCATTCTAGATAATACTAGTCGAGCCATGACTGCATATTCAATGGCTAATATTAAATAAAATATAAGATAGAAATATAAATTATAGATAAAATGAAATAATAACTATTGAATTAAACAATATATATACTAATTATTAAACATTTTCATACAAAATAAAATATTGTGTGGCTAATAAATTTTTATGATATAATGTTTATTTTCTTTTAAAATAATTAATTGATTTTTCTTTTTTAAAGTCTGATTTATATTGTAATTCAAATTCTATTAAATAAAATATATAAATTTTAGTTAATATGTAAAAGGTTGTATATATCTATATATTAGAATAATTAAGGGTAAATTTGTTCATGTATATTTTTACAAATTCTAATGGTCATGAAAAAGTAACTTTTCAACTCTTTACGATAAAAAACAAAAAACTTTTTCAAAGGTAAAATCTATAAATTCAGAAATTTAGCTTTTCCTAGAATATAATATATTTAGTGAAACTAAATATTTAAATTTAGTATTTTAAATTATTTTTTAATCAAAATCCATTAATCAAACCCCTAAATACTTTTATTATGCAAAACATATTAATTCTCATTGTGCAATTAGGCATTATGCTTATACAAGTAGCAACAACTTTCAAATTAAATAGTTGTAAACCCGCACATAGCACAAGATGATTATAATTATAAATTTTAAATAATTTTAATAATTAATAAATCAATTAACTGAATGATTAATTATTAGTTTATAAAAAATTATTATCAACTAAGGAAAATAAGAAAGTAATTTTTAAAAAATTTGTAATTATACACACAAAAAAATTGTCTATTAATTTATAGTTTCAATATTATGCACACAATTTCAATAGAAAATTTATACATAAAGTAATTTCTAACATTAAATCAATATATATATATATATATTAAAATAAAGGATTGTCTATTGATTTATACCTTTAATCTTGTGTAGTATAGTTTTAATAGAAAATTTATTAAATTTAAATAAAATAATTATTGATAATATGTTATACTACTGCGAGCCTTTATAAATATAGAATTTTGAATAATAAATGAAATTAATTTAAATTTTAGTTTTTTATTTAAAATTTTTACTTTTTAGGTTTTTTCTAATTTATTGTCTAAAAGTTGTTTAATTTTGTATTTTTAGATTTTTTCTAATTTCATGTTTAGAAATTTTTTTTATATGAACTTCCTATTTAAATTAAGTTTTTGTAATTTTATATTTAGAAAGTCCTTTTTAAATGACAATTAATTTTTTTAAAATTTATTTGTAAAATTTTTTAATATGACAATTTTCTATAACATAATATAATATAATGACATGCAACTATATTATATATAGGGCTAAATACATCCAGAGGCATTTGTACTTTAGGCTTTTATGCTCTTAGACCCTAAACTTTCATTTATACTTTTTAAGCCCCTCAACTACATGGATAGTCATAGAAAGCTCTTATATTAACAAAAGTGTTGAATTGGTACAAGTCAGCTTGCGAAAAGCAACATAAGATTATCTGTAAACTGGACAATTTGACAATTTCAATTGCATGCTCAATTTGAAATCAACAACTAGAATCTAAAAATATATTAGATGAAGAGCGAATATCAAATAAGAAATTCATTTCATTTAAATCCAATAATGTCATATACATTAAAGGTACCATACTATAAGTCACAGCTATGCTATTAGCCACAGTAACCATATACAATTGCTATCAAAGTATTCTTTAAGAATCTAAGTTGCACATATCTTCAACATCCAAACTATGAATAAAGTCAACATCCAAAATATCAACAAAGCTGCAGCAACAAAAAAAAAATTCTGCAATAAGATGCAATAAACAAAAAAAAAAACAAATTCTTATATCTTATTATATACAACATATAAGACATTAAAAATTGTAGGTTGATCTTCACATGTCTTCATTGTGTGTTTCTCATTGAATCTTGCAGCCTCTGATTTATTGGTTGCCTACAATTGCCTTTATGTGATTGCCTTTTGTCCTCTCCATTCTAATCCTTTGGCTTAAAAACCTACAACAAACTATAAATGCAAATTTTCATTACTATTGAAATAATACAACTAAAAAGCCATTAGAATATGTATTAAATAATTACCACTATTGGATCAGGCCTTATTGGGATTGTTGGTGAGGGTCTGTCAATAGTAACACTCACCGCCTTATTCTTCCTTGAACTTTTTTCTTATAACATTTTAGATCAAACAAAATGTTCTCTTTATATGTATGTACAACTTGTTTCCAATAAAATGATAAGGTGTTGCCCTTGTGATGATTTGCTTGGATTTTTGCGTACTTCAGTTGCATTCTTAGAATACATATTGTCATTTGGTGTTGTCTTTTCTACCTCTTTTCTTTTGTCATTCCATCTAACATGAAAAGGAAAAAAATAGATGTAATTATACAAATAAACAAGTGTAACAAATATGTAAATAACAAACTACTTTGCTTGAGTTTCAAGCTTCCACTTTGTACACCCTCTACTGTTATGACTAGGAGCATGACATAGCTATACATTTTTAGGCTCATCTTTATCTTTTCTCTTATTCATTTTTTGCCTTCCAACCTTAACTATAAATTTAGGAGGTTCCATGGTCTCATTTCCAATGGGATCCCATAACATTTTTCCCTTCATTAGTTGCATTGAATGTTGATCAGCCTTCAAATATATTCCTTTCTTGTATAGTCTTCTTAATTTTTTTTTCTCGTTAAAAATAACACATATTATATGAGGACAAGGTAGTTCAGTCTAATCCCATCCTTACAAGTACAACTACATTTTGTTAAATTGACAACATGTTTTATGTCTTAATTACTCTCCATTCCACACCATCAACCAATCAAAACTTTTAACCTTATTATTCTTTAGCTTATCCATTGCTCTAAGGGACACATCATTTATCCAAGTTTTAGCATATCTCCTTTTTTTGTGCATCCTTTTTATTACTTGCCCTTTAATCTCCTGCAACATTGTGATAATGGACTTCACCTTACTTCAAGAATCCACCCATTAAATGTCTCTAACAAATTATGATCTATAATGTCACATTTGACAATAGTTGTGAAGAATACCTTATAGAAATTGGTAATTGAGTAGTCCAATACATCCTCAACAATACCATCTCCAAGCTTTAGAAGTTTTTTAATATTTTGCTTCAATTGAGTTTTAAATGTGGACTTTGCACAAGTTTAAAACGTAATTTTTCTTTTTTCACCCCTTCACTTCTTAGCCCATGCAACATACAGATTTCTTACACAATTCTTATGCTCAATTTGGGGTAGTTCATCTTTCATTGCATTTTCTAACCCCTATAAAAGATAATTTTTAACATTAATCAATGGTGGCTATCTTGCAACATTATTATATTAAATCAAAGCAAACTGTTAGAAATTTTACTTTTATATACTAGAAATGATTATGTATCCACTTCCATCTCTAAATGGCAAGTCATTCTTCAGATTTCTCAAAAATGAGCCCCACCTCTCTCCAATTCAACAAACCCCTAAGCTAATGGAAACATTTAGTTATTGCCATATGGCACATAACAGTTGTCCCTTACAAAATCCCTTTAAAAAACACCCATTTAGACCTAATATTAGTTTATATCACTCTACCCAACCTCTTTTGCATGCATCAAAGCACACATAAAGCACTTAACTTTAGGCTTATCAATCAAAGATTAGGGTCATCTTTGCCACATTGCACATGACATGTCCCAAGATTGTTATTCCTAATCTCATCAATATGAGTGGTGACAATGCATACTTTTCCTTATAATCTCCTACAATTTATTCCATCACCTTTTTTTTTTTTTTTTTTTGCATTTCTGGAAACACTCATATTCATATACAACCTAAGCTCTATCTAACACAAATCTTTTAACACCTTATATTTAATGTCAAGTTGTGTGATAATTTTATTTTTAAGGTATTTTGTTAGGAATGCACTAGTAACAAGCTTATTCTTATTAACTCTATAACACTTATGGTGTGGATGGTAAGTTTTAACAAATAAGGTGTTGTCATGGTCCTAACTTGTAAAAAAAAAAAAAACCCAAGTTCATCTTTTCATGCATTGTATTCTTATCCTTATAGGCTCATTCTTCTTAAATCTCACACCTTAGCCCTTTGTAATAACATATTTAGTTATAACATCCCTAACATCTTTTATGTTCTTAAAAATCATACCCAAACTAAACACAGGAATAACTATAATAGGGTCAAAGATTATCTTGTTGCTCAAATTTCTAAGAGTTTCATTTTCACCATCATTATCAGTTTCATTATAATTGTTCCCATAGTTTAATTTATCATAATAGTCACTCCTATTTGCATCTTTCTTTTTGCTACTAACCTCCTCTTCATAATCTTTTAAATCATCATACTCATCGACCTCATTTTCCTCCTTATCAGCCTCATTTTCAAATGTCTCATCATTATTGTTTGCCCCATCCATATTCTCCTTTATGTTCTACTATTTTTCCTATATCTTTATCCTCGTCATTAGAAAGTTATTATACCATCGGCCTAAGGCACCAAGAAGGGGGGGTTGAATTGGTGCTTAATTTAAAAATTAAAAAGAGGGTTAATGTGTTTAAGAAGATGAGTAAGAGAAGAAAGAAATTGATACAAGTGTTTATAGTGGTTTGAGTGTTAACTAACCCTAAGTCCACTCCCCATTTCTCTACAACTGGGTATTTCACTCAACTTAATAGGTGTTTCCAAGCTCACACCAAACTTTTACAACTTGTGTTTATGGCTCATACAACAACCTTACACCTTATGTTTTCTAAGCTCACACAAAAACCTCTTATAAGTGTTTTCAAGGTTCACACTAAAACCTATCACAAATGTTTTCAAGGCTCATATTAAAAACTCTTACAATGGTGTTTATTGCTCATACCAAACAATCACAAACGCATAAATGAAAATTAAACGAATGAGTAGCAAATTGGTAAGAGATTAGTTATAAATTAATGAAATCTCTTGCTATTTCATTTGTTTAGTAGAGTATTTATAGCTCATATCCACCAAAAATACGTTGGACTAAAACTATCAATAAATCTCCAAGATGTGCTAGGCAGATTTAGCATTAAATGCTTATCAGGTGAAAGTTGCGGTCGCTACTACCATTTTGTGATCGTGAATTTCCAATTTCCATTATGAAGCTAAAAATTTTGATGAAAAATCTTATCTATGTCTAACGGTTAGTCCACTTATCAACTTTCCATTGGTTGCCTAGGATAATATAGTCGTCGCGTTCTAACCACTATCAAAAGTCATGATCACGAGATACCTAAGTTTTGGACACGACTAAGACTGTGAATTCCTTTGTTTTGTGAGGAAGCTTCAACTCTTTGTTTCAATTTTTAATCTTTCACGGATACCTGGGACACTTGGTACGCTGTGGTTATGGCTTTGGTTCCCTCTATTGTCACTATGAAAGTCGCGATCGCGACCCTAGTGCAACACTCACCGTAAATTCCTTTGTGACTAAGGCTTTATAGTCTTTAGATGGTTCACGACAATGAAATAGCCTACGAATTTCTCTGGCCTAGCTTTACCCTTCTTATGATTGATTTGCAGTCATGATTTACCATACACACACAACGAATTTAGATGATCTTTACGTTGTTGGAGATTTTGAATTCCATCCTACTTCTAATGAAAAAATCTAACTTACAGTCTACAAAACAACACTTAATGAAAGTATTAGAATTGATCAATCTCTATTGTCAATATCAAAAGAGGTTCATGACTTAGGTTAAATCAACCTAGTCCAACAATCTTGCCCTTTTTTATTTTGACAACTTAGATTAATCCTAAGGGAAAATAAATATATGAGTTTTGAAGTTGTAAAGTTGGAATGGTGAATGATTAAATGAATACTTAAAAATTTCTAGACAAAGATCAAAGTGAAATTTTCTAAGTATGACATTCAACCGATCAAAGTGAAATTTCTAAGTATGACTACAATGCTCCCCCTCAACTTATGCTATTTTCTTGCAAATTATTTTCTCTCCCCCTTAGATTCTTTCTCGATTTTTCTCTCTCCCCTTTGGCAAGATAAAAAAAGGGTTAATAAGGGAAAAGAACAAATGCATAACAACTAGATAAGTGTTCATAAAGAACAAAGACATAAGAATTGCAATCATAAAGGTAAATTCAATCAATCACATAAGACAAAGAATTTCAAAGACAAATATCTTTATTTACTTATAAGCAAGTTGTGGGATCAACAACTTTACATTAATAAAACAAAGAGAAAATACAAAGAAATCGTATTTTAGAAGTTTAGAGAGTAATCATCTCTAGAAATGTCTTCCTCATCATTTTTGCCTCCGCCTTCAGCTTCATCGCCTTCCTCCACTTCTTCATTGCCTTCCTCTTCTGGGGTATCCTTATACTCAGCAAAATCAGGAAAATGGTAAGGAGGAACACCCAATTTCTCTTGCAAATCTACCATGTCGCTGTGAAAGTTAAAGATGAGAAGGAATCTCCTCTTCATCATTCTCATCATCTTATCTAACTTGTGGCTGATGGTGGCAAGAGATAGTTTGGTTTTGGGTTTTGGTTGAGGAGGAGGGACAAGTAGGGCTCTTTCTTCAATGATGAGCCTCTTCCTTTTACAAGCTTGAGATGTCTCCAACTTCTTAGCCTTAAAGGCACCCAGGGTATATGCATATGTGTCCAAATGTATGGCTTTGGCATTGTTGGACTAGGATGGTGAATTCTAAGTCTTAAACCACTTTTGATCTTGACAAAAGAGATTGATCAATTCTAATGATTCATTTAAGTGTTGTTTTGCAGTTTTTTAGTTAGTCTCTATATTTAAAGTTGGATGAAGTCCTTAAGCTTCAAATAAAGCAAAGTGCATCCTAATTCGCGACCCCAACTTTATTAATCGCGATGCCGAACTAAATTAAGGCATGTTGACAAATTAGGCAGATGGATTCGCGACCCACTTCTCTGTCGCGACCAATTCAAAGAAAGGAGAGCCAAAGTCACAGACGAAATCATGGTGAGTGTCGCGATCACGAAATTTGAAGTAACTCAAGAGGGAATCAAGTCCACAACCATAACTTGACAAGTGTCCCAGGTGACCGTTCAAAGATAAAAATTGCGATGGCGACTTATGGGTAGCGACCGCGAATCATGAGGAAGAAGATAAACATTTTTGGCAGACGATTTCGCGTCTTGAGTTATGTCCTGTACAAGGAAAATCGCGACCGCTACTTTTGTGAGCAGGTGAAAGGCAATGTTTATATTTTCCTGGTCAACCAATGGAAAGATGACAAGTGGACTAGTTGTTAGTCACAAACGAGATTTTTTGCCACAAGTTTTGGCTCCTATATGGAGATTGGAAAATCACGACTACGAAAGAGTAGCAGCGACCGCTAATGAATCCTGACAAGCATTTAATGCAAAAATCTATCTAGCACACTTTGAAGATTTGCTACTAGTTTTATTACAACATCTCTTTGGTGGGTAGAGGCTATAAATACCCCAACAAACAGATATAAATGTAAGAGAATTCATTAATTTGTAACCCAAACTCTTGCAATTTTGCTACTCAATCATTTCTCTTCTTTAGGTGATTGTTTGGTGTGAGCATAAACACCATTTGTAAAGGTTGTAGTGTGAGCCTGTAAAAAACACTAAGAGAGGTTATTGTATGAGCCTTAAAAACACAAGTGTAAAGGTTATTGTGTGAGCCTCAAAAACACAAGTGTAAAGGTTATTATGTGAGCCTTCAAAACACAAGTGTAAAAGTTTGGTGTGAGCTTGAAAAAACCATTGGAAGATAGTGAAACACCCAATTGCTGAGAATTGGGGAGTGGACGTAGGGTTAATTATACCCGAACCACTATAAATCTTGTGTCTCCATTCTACTGATTTTCTTTCTTACCATCTTGTTTTAATTTTTATACACTAATTCAACCCCCCTCACCCCTCCCGCTCTTCTTGGTGCCTAGGGCTAACAAGTGGTATCAGAGCCTAAACACTCAAACAAACCTTTATTAGTGAGTAAAAGATTATGGCATAAGAGGGAATCCACTCACACTTTAAGCCTCACTTTAATGGAACTGACTATACTCATTGGAAGTATAGAATGAAAATCTATCTTGACACAAATATGGTGGACCTCTGGGATGTGGTGGTAAAAGAATGGAAGCCACCCACTAAGTTAGTGGATGAAATTGAAGAACTTATCCTAAGAGAAGAATGGGTTGAAGCTCATCGGAGATCAAATGGAAAAAACAAAAGAGCAATGACCATTCTTCTAAGCTCTCTCTTTAGAGAAGAGATTGGAAGAATGCAACATTGTCAAACAACACATGCCATTTGGAAAACACTTGAGAATTAGCATGAAGGCATAACTCTAGTAAAGTCAAGCCAGTTGGAGATGTACGTAACTGAATGAGAGTTATTCATGATGAAGGACAATGAAAGCATCATTGAAATGATGAATAGGCTTCTATCTATCATCGCCAACATGAAGAAATTCGGAAGGACACTCACAAACTATGAGGTAAACACAAAAATTCTCAAAACCCTTCCTTTAGATAAATTTAGTGCTAGAGTGTGCAGTATCCAAGAGTCCAATTTGGATATTAGAAAGGTGCCAATAGACGTCTTGATAGGCAAACTCTTAACTCATGAGTTGGCCTTACAAAAGGATGAAGAAATGAAGAAGCTAAAAGGCCAAGGAGATAAACCAGAAAAAGGAAAAAAGAACCTTGGCTCTTAAGTCTTCAACAAAGGAGAAGGAGGTAGAAATTACCTCAAGTGATGAATAAAGTGACAAGGAAGAAAAGGAGCTAGCAATGCTTTCAAGGAGGATAAAGGAGTTGATTAAAAGAAGAAAAGAAAGAAAAGGCTTCAAAAAGACAGCTCCTAGTCCAAAAGAGAAATCCAACGATGTCACTTACTATGAATGTGGCAAGCAATGCCACATTAAGTATGAGTGTCCCAAATTGAAGAAGAAGAAGACTTGGGACAATGAGAAGGAGAAGAGTTTTTCATCCACTTGGGATGATAACTCAAGTGAAGAAGAGGAATAAGGAGAAGTTGCCAATATTTGCTTCATGGCACAAGAAGACTCTACAAATGAGGTAAGTACTTTTTCTTATTCTAATTTTAATTTTGAATTTGATGAGATTGATGATGAGCTTTTAGAGGCTCTAACCATGAGGTGTGACAAATACAAGTCACAAATGAAATCTTATAAAAGAAAATGTCAAAAGCTAGAGGATGAATATAAATCCCTCAATGACATTGTAAGAGAATTGAGAGCATCTAATGATGAGCTCAAAAAATCAGTGGATAGTCTTTCTATTTTATCTTCTTTAATGGCTTCACTAAGAAAGGAGAATGACACTCTAAAAGGAGAAGTCGTTGAGCTTAGAAGCTCAATCTCTATGTTTCATAAAGGAAAAGAAGCCTTGGACATATTGATTGTGTCACAAAGACCTCTACTAATTAGACATAATCTAGGCTTCAATGGAGCCTCCTCATCTTCTGAAACTACATTTGTTAGACCTTCAGAACCTCAATCCTTAAGGCTAGAGGTAATTGGGAAGAAAAGTGCTCCTAGCATTAAGCCTTTTAAGCCTAAGGGCAAAAAGAAGGCTCTCCCAAGCTCTAGAAGCAATACTTAAAGAGCTAACCATGCTTATATGTACAACAAAAAGCATAGTCATTCTCATAAGAAATTCTCTACTCCTACTCATCATACATGTACATGTATTCATTCACATGACCAAGGTATGAGAAGGCTTCCTACTCATACTAAATTTGTGCATAGGAGAAAGGCTCTTAAGTCCAAACTCCAATGTCATTATTGCATGAGATTTGGACACATCAATATTCATTGCTATATTAGGAAGGCTTACCTCAAACTAGAGGACCCTTCATCTTCTAACCCCCAAGGACCCATATATTGTTGGGTACCTAAGAATAGGTAACTCATTTTTATTATGTAGGGGACTATGGCTGCCACCAAATCATGCAATTGGCATATGGATAGTGGATGTTCTAAGCATATGACTGGAAATAGGAAGCCATTCATGGCATTAAAAAAATAAGAAGGTGCAGATGTCACATTTGGTAACAATACCAAGGGTGAGGCAATTAGCATTGGAACCATTGTAAAAATGGTTTCTCTTTAATTGATAATATTTTTTTAGTTAATGGCTTACAACGTAATTTGCTAAGTATAAGTCAATTGTGTGACAAAGGTAAGTCACCTTTGATCCTAGGGAATGCCGAGTCACCACTTTAGTAGATGATGAAGTTATTTTTTAGGGTGAAAGGAAAGGCAATACCTACTCAATTGACTTAGACAATTTGGCTAACCAATCTTTTAAGTGTTTTATGTCTATGAGCAATGAAGCTTGGTTGTGGCATAAAAGGCTTGGACATGCAAGCATGGATCTTCTTCAAAGCCTATCTAAAG
>CATIWR010060095.1:0-27336 GCA_949677035.1 Omphalea diandra
ATTGATGTCATCTCATCTTTCATAGCATCAATCCAAAATTTAGAACAAATATTATTCACAGCCTCATCATAAGATACAGGATCAATAACATGACCTATATTATAATCACATTCACCAAGATAGACCTCATAATCATCTAGAATTGCTGACCTTCTCGTCCTAACAGATCTTCTAACAGGTAATGGTTCAGCTATAACAGGCTCCGAATGATTGTTAACAGGAGGAGGAAGATCAGTTGCTCCTTCACCACCACTACCTATTTGAACAGGAACCCTTATAAGCCTTGCATGTGATAAAGATAAAGGAATGGTTGTAATTTCATTTTTTACACCACAAATAGGCAGTTGAGAAATGTCTAGATCAGCAACATCCATCTCAAAAAACTTCGCAGTCAAGGACTCTACAATTCTTGTGTCACGTGTAGAACAATAGAACTTGTATCCTTTAGAATGGGTTGGGTACCCTATAAAGTAACAACGGGTAGTTCTAGGGTCAGTTTTCTTCTCATTTGGATTATATATTCTAACCTCGGCAGGACAACCCCAAACACGAAAATGGGTCAAACTAGGTTTTTACCAGTCCACAACTCAAAAGGTGTTTTTGGTACAGATTTGCTAGGGACACGGTTCAAAATATAAATAGCAGTTTTAATAGCTTCACCCCATAAGAATTCAGGCAAGTTAGACCTACTCATCATGCTCCTCATCATATCTTTCAAAGTACGATTACGCCTTTTAGTGACACCGTTTTATTCAGGACTACCAGACATGATATATTGAGCAACTATTCCACATTCTTGTAAATATTTGACAAACTCTCCCATGTGTTGACCAGTCTCATCATATTTGCCATAATATTCACCCCCTCGATCAGACCTTACAATTTTAATGATTTTTCCCAATTGTTTCTCAACCTCAATTTTGAAAATTTTAAACATCTCAATAACATATGATTTCTCCTTTATTAAGTACAAATATCCATAACGAGAAAAATCATCAATGAAAGTAATAAAATATTTATTGCCACAAATAGTAGGTGAAGGTCTACTGATATCTGTATGAATAATCTCCAGAAGATCTGAACTTCTATTAGCACCTTTCTTTTTATTCTTAGTCAATTTACCCCTTATACAATCCACACAAACATCTAGATCCCCAAAATCAAGAGAAAGAAGAATGTCATATTTTACCAGTCTTTTAATTCTTTCTCTAGATATATGACCTAAATGTTTGTGACATAATGAATAAGATTTTTCTTTAATTAAGGATCGTTTAGCCACAACGTTGGCTTCACAATCTCTCGCATTATCCAAACACAGTCTATATAAATTATCGAACAAAATACATTCACCAATCAATTTGGAATCTAAAAACATATTGGCTTTTCTATTACCAATAGCAAAATGATATCCGATTTTGTCCAAAACAAAAACAGAAACCAAATTTCTCCTAAAAGATGGAACATAAAAAGTGTTCTCCAAAGTCAAACAAAATCCAAATTCCAAAACTAATCTCACTACTCCTACTTGCTCAACATCTATCTCCAAATTGTTTCCAACTCTAAGCTTGGACTCCCTTTCACTTAGCTTTCGTTTGCTTATGAACCCTTGCAAGGTAATAGCAACATGAACAGTTGCACCACTATTAAGCCACCAAAAATTTGGTGGTACATCAACCATAAAAGATTCAAAGCAAACGTAAGCCAAAGGAATACCTTCATCTCTCTTCTTTAGCCAAACTGTGAATTAATGATAATCTTTCCTCACATGACCTTCTTTATGATAAAAGAAACATTTTACCTTACTTTTATGGGCACTTCTAAAATCTCTCCCTTTCTTGATCTGATTTCTACCATGCCATTTAAAATTCTGATTTTTTTTATGAGCATAATAATTAGGTTTAAACTTACCTTTATCCTTTTTAGGATCAACCCTAGGATGTGTGAATAGCATAGCAATTTCACCCTTTTCTTTCCTGATTTTCTTTTCTTCAGCATCACACTTAGTTATAAGGTCATTAATAGTTCAGGTAGTGTTTTGGGTGTTATAAGCAGTCTTAATCTGGCTGAATTCAGGAGGCAAGGTGTTTAAAGCTTGGTGAACTATAAATTCATCAGAAATCTCAAGTTTAAGACCCTTAAGTTTGGTTTGGAGGTGAACCATATTCAGAATGTAATCTCTCACATTCTCACTCTGGTTGTATCTCATACTGGTTAATTGACTCTTTAGGGTCTCAGCCTCAGCCTTATCGGATACAAAATATCTATCTTTCACAGCAGCAAGAAAGGTTTTGGCAATAACATTAGTAGGCAAACTACTCCTAAGGTATTCGGGAATAGTTTTCCTCATTGTCATTAGACTGAGACGATTTGATCTCTCCCATTTGGCATGCATTTCTTTTTCATCAACACTACTCTCATGGGTGGGCTTAGCAGACTCGTCTTCATAAAGGGTATAATCGATCTCACTCATTCCCAGGACAAATAAGATGTCATCTTTTCACCTTTTAAAATTGGTGCTAGTCAAAAGTTCAACAGTCGCAGTATTGTTATTCAGACTAAATGAGATTGTTTACAACAAAATAAAAGCATGTATTAGAATTGGGCTATATACAAAATAAATTTGCAATTTACACAATCTAGAAAATTCTGGCATCACTACATATTCCCCTTTGGGCAGAACATGTACATGCAGTAGAATTTATAGTTACGAAGCACACAACTGAGATCACACTAGTTTCGAGAAATCTATCCCCTTTGGGTAGACAAACTCTTTAGACTTATGCACCTCTAAACACAAATAGCTTCATGTCAACAAGCCCTACCAAAATCAATGCATCTAATAACCTCCTTTGGGCAGATTATTATATACATTAATTTGGAATATTCTTTTCATAACAAACACTCTCAAAATAAATGTATCTGATAACCCCATTTGGGCAGATTATTAAATACATTAATTTTGGAATTATCTCTTCGCTAAAATTAAAAATAACTCTACGAATTTCAATAGGTGTCCCACTTTGGCGATAACACCCACATCAACCCATAAAATTATTTTTAATGAGAGATTTATAACAGCCCAATTAAAATACATACTGAACAAAAATATATATTCTAAAAATACACAAGGTACCAAACATAATATACCTTAATTTTAAGCCCATAATTATTTTCTCATATACGTGCAAAATAAATAATTATTGTTTATTTATTTAATTTATCACAAAATTAATATCATTAAATAATAAACTGGCAATTAACTTATATATATATATAAACCATATAAACATATATACACATACATATTAATAATTATTAAAATAAAATTAAAGCATACTATGAAGAATCATGGATATAAGCATGTCTATCTAAATATTTCCTTGCATAAGGAAATAACAAATAAAACGCTCGGCCGAGTTGGTTGGGCGCTAGGGTTGGAATTATGCGGTCGCGGGTTCGAGATCCACGACACACATCTTCTTCCTCTTTTTTTTTTTATGTTACAAAATCTCGATCTCCGATCTTGGATCGGATACAGATTTTTTCCCCGGTATTGCGCAACAATCAACCACCAAAAATACCATCACCACTGAAAATCTTTCATGGACCAGTTATGGTACCACTCGGGAGGGAAACCGAAACTTCTTTTCCCAAACAAAATCGGACAACGCCGCGCATATCGACTAAACAACCATCCATAACACAACCTAATCATCAAAGACACAACCAGCAAAAGACACAACCAACACATCAATGAAACATTTAATCAACCAACAACTGCTGTTTGCAAACGGTAATCGAAACATAACTCGGCGTCCAAAGCCGATGATTATGGAAAACATGTCGTTTGTGTGCTGCGCTATCATTCTCCTATTTAAAACTGCCAAAGGGAGCAAGTTGTGACCGGGATCGCAATAGGAATAAGTTGAAAATAGTCGGCATCCAAAGCCGATTCTGTTTGCGCAGCCAGGTCTTGGGACCAAAAGAAAGTCTGCCCTTTTGTTATGCTTTGAATCGCAAAAGGAGAGGAAAAAAAATTGGCAGAAACATAAGAATTTAGCTTTTGCGGGTTTCAAACCCGTGACATATCAACTTTCCCCTGCTACGCTAACCGTTTGAGCTAAGCAAATAGCTTGTTACGGTAGGGGAAAACAAATATATATATAGCAAATCAATAAAGCAACATCAACTATCACAATAATAATTTTTTTTTATTAATAATACAAAACATCTAGGGTTCTAAATCATGTACCACAATCATACTCTGATACCACATATAAATATTTAATTTAAGATATTGTACATAAATTTAGAACACCAAATCTAATAATTGAACGGAAACAAATTGTGTGTTTATCTCCGCGTTGAATCCCAGATTGTTCTGAGCCATAATTACAAACGCTGAAAATTAAACCACTTGAAGAATTTGTCAGAACGGTTGAAAACGGAAGCTAGGTCTTCCTCTCTTTGACCTTCTTAAAGACAACTACAATGGACGAAACAACTAGGGTTTTTTATTATGAAGGCAGAAGATGAGACCTAGTTTATTTATAATAAATTTTAACAGGCTCACCTATCACAGGTCCATGTTAAAATAGGCCTACATTGACCGTATTTCATATCGGCCCACAAAATATGTCACAAGCCCATAACTCAATTGATCACATTTTAATTGGGTTTACCCCAAATCAATAAACTATATTATTCAGTCCATTTTATAAATAATTAAAACTAACCCATAATTAATGTTAGCTCACATAATAAAAATTCCAACAAATGCTGCCTATCGTGGTGGGCAAATGAAGAATTGCATTCCAAAACTAGTCCAACAATCTTGGACACTATGACTTTTGTGATATATTCAACTACATTAAAAAATAGAAAATACTATCACATTTTAAAATGAGTGTTTACAAATTTTAATATTTTTATTTGATGTATCACATAATAAAAAAAATAATGAGATATTCTAATTTTTTGAAAATTTATATTAAAATTTTTGAAGTAAATTAAGACACAAACTCAATATAAGATAAAAATTTTACTATGATTCCATTTTTTAGTCTACTAAATATACTCTGAAGGCTTTGTGTGAGAGTTTTGGAGTGATGAGAAAAAGTTAATAAGGCTTAAGTAATTGAATAAAATATAAAGTAATAGACTGTTAATTAATTTTACTTGGTATGAGAGTTAAAAAAAATAGAGTTAAAGAAAGTAATAATATTAATTTTGTTTAAAAGTTTTGAAATGCGTGAGGATAGATAATTAAAAAAATATCAAATAGATAATTATATTAGAGATACAAAATATTACATTTGGTATTTAGTCATTATCAAAATACTATCAAAGTTATATGTATCTTATCTTCAATTAACTTTTCTTCCCATTAAAGGATGTAAAGAATGTAAAGAATTAACTTTCATTAACTTTTTATTATATTAAAATTGTATTCCTAAACAAAGTTAATTATTTATATTTATTTTCATTTCATCTTTAACATCAATTAACCCACTCCCATGCAAGGCGTTAGAGAAATTTTCTCACTTGCCAAAAGGAAAGGCTATACTGATATTTATGCCGAAGGTGATGCTAGATTGATTATCTAGAAAGTTCAAAATAGAGGTGGTAATAGGGCGAGGATTTATCGCTCCGTGTCAGGATTTGCCATGATAAAATAGAAAATATCTACCCTTTTTCCTCTATAAGACAATAATAGGGATTACACCTTTCACCATGCAGGTTTTTGCAAAGATTTATCAAGTGAATCTCCGTGAAAATAATATATATATAGACACACACATTAATAAAAAATTTGTTTAAGTGGAGATTTCTAGTCTTTGAGGTAGAGATAGAAGAAAAATTACCTTCCATCAAAAGACTGGATGGAGGATGAGATATAGTCTCCTCCTTATTTCCATTCCTAATTCAAATATTCATAACCATGCTGACAACTAATTTGATGGATTTTCATCACATTGCTTCTTTTAGATTTTGTACTTCTTTTTTTTAGTCAAGAAATACTGTATTGGACAATTCGTAATTTGGCTAAAAAAGATGCTGAGATTTTTTTTCGTAACAATCTTTGTTTTGACATAGATTAGATTAGAAAAAGCTTGTAATATTTCTTTCTTTGTACTATGCGTGAAAGTAAAGATGGAAAGATATTCTAAGCAGCGTTTGATTTGCAGATTCTAATTAAAAAGTGATTAAAAAAACACTGAATTCTAATATTTGATTTGATTGAAGAAAAAAATTAAATTTCTAAATTCATAGACCTCATTCTAATAAATGCGATGAGCAAGAAAAAGTATCAGCAAGTACATTGGAATATCTCAGGTAAACTAACATCCGATTCATTTCATTTTTTTTTTATATATTTTTTCAGCTGGGCATTTCAGTTAATTTTTATTTTAATTAATTTTTTTATTAGATATTTTTAAAGACTTGAAGATTGGTGCCAAAATAATAATATAGAGGGGAGGATCATATAATTGTCACGTTTTAATATAATTTTCACCGAACATAAAATTAAGCACATTAAAAATGAAAGCAGGCCCATGAATAGAAAGATGAAGGGGCTAAGCCCATCATCATCCACCCACTAGTCGACACAAAAATCAACGGTATAAACATGTCCACGTGGCCATATCGTGGAGGTCCAGCTCAAAAAATTCGGATTTGCCGCTCTTCAGGTCAAACCGTCAATGGAAACACCAGCTTGGGATTTTGTCATATCTAATCGAGGCTCGAAAGTTCCGAACCTAACAATACTCTCTCTCTCTCTCTCTCTCTCTCTCCTGTCCGCGCGTAGGACATGTTGGTGTTGCTGCTCAAACACAGCGACACTTACTCACTGTTAACTATAAAAGGAGAAAACATCTCAAACATTAGATTTAAAACATTATTAAAACCCCTATATTTACGGCCCTGATTCTCCATTCCCAGCCGTGCGATCTAATCAGAGGCGACGGCAGATTATACCAGCTGAGTTGCTCAGCAGCTCCACCTTGGCCTTTTCTGCTGATGATAATAACAAAAAAAGGTGATCACTTTATCTTTCTCTTCAATCTGGGTCTGGTTTTTTGTTTTTCATTTTTTATTTGTACTTGTCAAGCTGCTGATGAACGTGTCTTTTGCTATGTAGAGCTGAAACAGCGCCGTTTTTTTGAGTTAGATTTGCAGATTCTTTTGAGTTAATAGTATATGCTTTTTTTTTTTTTTCAACGGGGCTTTATGGGAAAGTATAATTTTCTCGAGAAAATGGTAAATCAGGCTTGGTTGCTTGGAATATGCAGGTTGAAAGTTTGGATTTTTGTTTTGTTCGAAGAAGGTTCAATTTTTGTTGAATTTACTTAAAAAAAATGTTTCATTTTTCTTCTTTTTTTGGTAAAAAAGTGTTTCATTTTTGGTCTGTTTTGGTAAAATAAAGTTTGAATTTTTTTGGTTAGGTTATGGATGATTGTGTATATCTCTAGTCTATACACTGGCCGCATTTATTTATTCAGTTGAAAGAGACAGACCCTTTACGTGTTTGTATTGTGTCTGTAATGCTTGAGATGGAGAGATGGTGCGCTATACGCCATATAAAATAATTAAAAAAAATCTATTTTTATTATTTTCTTGGACTAGATTTCCCTAAAAAACAAGAATTACATGACAACTTTCAGTAGTTCTTCAAAAGTTACAGTTATTTCTCATAAATTTCTACTCCTTTTGGATGCCGTTTATATTAAATGCACACAACTACCATTTTTACATGCAGGTCTATATGTCAAGCCGTTGTTTATAATATTGCTTTCACTTCAAGCACTGCGCAGACCAAAAGGGTTTTCATTTTTGAGGCTTGATTCACTGTATGATTCTCTTTTAGATCTTCAAGAACGGAGCTTTGTTAACTGTTCGATCAAACCCATCAAGCTCTGATGTCGGTTTTGGACAAGCCATCACCAGGTTCTTCAGTTTCTTCTTCTTCGACTTTGGTTGCAGTTAGAGAGGTTGATCCATTGTTGAAGGATTTGAATGAGAAGAAGCAGAGTTTCAGGAGGAACGTGGTTTCATTAGCGGCCGAGTTGAAGGAAGTTCGTAGCCGCCTTGCATCTCAAGAGCAATCTTTTGCTAAAGAGACACTAACAAGACAGGCATGTGATTTGTGGGTTTGGGTTCTTTCTGTATAGTTTTTGAGTTCTTGGATTTATTCATTGGTGTTCTCGCTTTTCTTTTTTTTTTTTTTTTAGGTCTTTTTGATTGTGGGGTCTTGTGGGCTTTGTTTGTTGGAACTGAGCTTTATTGCGTTGATCTCTGCAGGAAGCAGAGAATAAGGCAAAAACCATGGAAGAGCAGGTTTGTACATTGCAGAAGAGGTTAAAGGAGAGAAATGACCAGCTTCAGGCATCAGCTGCTACTGCTGAAGAGGTCAAAATAACACTCATCATTTTACCTTTTATTTTTAGTTGCTTTTTTCAACTCCTGATTTAAATCCTACTTTTGATTGAGAATTTGAAATTCAGATATGGTTCACTGCTGGAGTTATTTGCTAGAATGGTTTCAGTCGATCCAGCTTGTAATTTTGTTTTTTGTGCATCTTATCACACGCATCTTTCACCCTCATCCTTTTTGATACCTCGAAATCTTTTTGGCTTTTATTATTTGTATTCTTTGGCGGAGCCCATGGGAGAAAAGGTTACCTGAGAGTGTGATTTTATATCATTGTTTCTCTTTATTTGTTGCTTCAATGAGTCAAGAAAGTTTTGTCCTTGCTCATAAAAACGAAGCTGGGGAAAGTGGTAACCATTAAATCATTGTTACACTATTAGTTAAAATCATTAAATGTGACTGCACAAGTTCTTAGGTCGTCTGTTGTGTGATAACCATCATGGCTTGTATAAGAAAGGCTTTCACATACAAAATGAACCCACCGTTCTCTTCAACATAAGTTTACTCCTATTTCAAGAAAAAAAAATGCTTGGTTTAAGTAAATGAATCCGGCAGCCACTTTTATGTGGTTCTTATAGTTTTTTTTTAAAACATATTGGAAATATATAGTTGGATAGTAGTAATGTTTTCTTGTTGTTGAAGTTGAAATATATGATATACTTCAGGATCATTAAATATAGTTCATCTTTAATTATTGGAAGTATGACATGGTAACTTTCTTTTTAGCAAAAATAATAACCAATGTAAAACACGTCTGGAATAATTATAATTTTGCAGGATTGGAATTAATTTCTCGCTAATAAATATGAATGACTTATTTTGGTGACTGTTATTATCCCAATTTCCAGTTGTGGCTTGATAGTAAATAGCAATTGACCTTGAAATCCCTCTTGCATCAGCTGCTCAAACTATTATCTTGGCACAATCTCCTGAAGAAACTAAACGTTATCTTGGGTGAAAAATAACAATTAGTTGAAAAATAATCTAAAAAACTAAACTGAAAGGCTTGAACCAGAAACCACCCAACACACACAAGCAAAAATAGAACCAAACCAACTTTTTATGCAAATGCTGTTGACTGTTTTTGCTTGCTGCATGACTGTTTTGCTTCAGTTTTGATTGGGTGTTCCATTAAAATTCATGTCTTCAGAACTATCTCATATATTTAGTAAAGCTAAATAAGTATTTTTGTTATAGAAATGAATTTTTCCCCTCCTTGCATTTCCTTCATAGGGGCAAACATTCCATTAGTGCATCGATGCTTCAAGCATATCACAAGAGCAAATGCCTAAAACTTTCATCTATGCTTCATTTAATTTTTCATATCTTAGGAACTCAGTTTTAAAAGTGAAATTCAAAAGTAGATGACCAACAGGCTAGACATGGAGGATATTGCCAAAGTTCAATAAGCTAGTGCAGTAAATGAACAAAATTAAGCCTTAAGGATTTTATGCATGGTTTTGCATAATCAAATAAGTGTCAAGTATCGTAGTACTACAACATTCACAATTATATCATTCTTTAAGAGCCTCAACTTCAATAAATAATTATTGGCAGGAAATTTGAGATTTTGATGCAAATTTATCTTTTGGGTGTCTTGCTCACTTTTCTGTTCTGGGCTTGCTCCTACCTACACTTAATTAGTATCCTGTTAGAATTTTTCTCAAAGAAAGTGATGTGTGATAAGTTGATAAAAAATTGAAATAAATAAAAAAAAAAAATCATTATGTTGAGTCTCGGTCATCCTTGCCTTCTAAGACATCTATTCATAAGTTTCCTGTTTAAAATCTACCTGCATTAAATAACTCTTTAGTCATCATCTGCAAGTGTTTCACTGTCTGCCACTTATTCTGATTCAAAGTTTCTAACTGGAAACAGTATCTCAAAGAGTTGGATGGTCTTAGATCACAGCTTGCAGCTACTCAAGCTACTGCAGATGCAAGTGCTGCATCAGCTCAATCAGCTCAGCTTCAGTGTCTGGCACTGTTGAAGGAATTAGATATGAAGAATAGTTCGTTAAAAGAGCACGAGGATCGTGTGACTAGGCTGGGAGAGCAATTAGACAATTTACAAAAAGATCTTCAGGCAAGGGAATCTTCCCAAAAGCAACTGAAAGATGAAGTTCTTAGAATTGAGGAAGACATTATGCAGGCTATTGCCAAGGCTGGAGCTGGCAAAGATTGTGAACTAAGAAAATTATTAGATGAGGTATCGCCAAAAAATTTTGAGAAGATCAATAGACTTTTGTTGGTTAAAGACGAAGAAATAGCCAAATTGAAAGATGAAATAAGAGTTATGTCTGCCCACTGGAAGCTTAAAACCAAAGAATTGGAAACGCAGGTCTGTCCATCTTCTTTTTAATATAGTCTCCTCTTTCATTTGCATTTTCATATTTGTGTTTATTTTTCTTTAATGTCCATAGACTTGCTTATTTACAAGATTTATCCTGTTTTCTCACAGTTAGAAAAGCAGCGACGAGCAGATCAGGAGCTGAAAAAGAGGGTATTGAAGTTGGAATTCTGTCTTCAGGAAGCTCGTTCTCAGACTCGAAAGCTTCAAAGGGTAAGTTTCTGTGTCTTTATTTTTCTTCCAGATAAGAATGGTAGTGTTGACTGTCATAAATAAGATTTCTATATGGGTGCTATTTTACACATAAGAAAAGCATCATACTTACAAATTATGAGGATGCTTGACTTAACTGCAATTATATATAGTTTTCTAGATGGACTACATCCTTGTGGTTTGGAACTGGCCACATTTTTATTTACTCTGCCATTGAGGCTGCAGTCAATTGAATGGTCCACATCATTATTTCATTGTCTGAGGGTGGATCCTGATATGCTCTAATGTTTTATTCAAAAGCTCATTGGCTAAATTCCTTGCGGGAAATATCTCATTGGTAAATGCTTTACAAGGAATCTCTCTTAATGCTATTTGTTAGTAGGATGTTCATTAAGCTATTTGAAAGTTATTTTTCTTAGACATTCTCCATTTCTGCTTGTAACAGATGGGGGAACGAAGGGATAAAGCTTTGAAAGAACTCAGAGAACAATTAGCTGCAAAACAACAGCCTGTGGCCGTGGGTAATATTGCAAAGCAAAATTTCTGGGAATCTTCTGGATTCAAGATTGTAGTTTCCATGTCAATGTTAATCTTGGTGGTATTTTCAAAGCGATAAACATTGTTGTGTACAAATGTCCTGGTACCTTGAGCATAACAATATTAGAGATTCTTCATATGTATACTAGAATCCATAAATATTTTGCACGTATGCTGGCTATTTGGCTACCAAATATAAGTACATAAGAAACCATGAAGTACAGGTTAAAGATGTTTAAGATTTTGGATTTTGATGATTTCATTAGGTGAAATGGCATTGTAGTGGGAATAATGAATAATTTCTTTTGTATTCTTAACGTCACTTCTGAATCTAGTCAACGACAACAATGTGCATTATTCAGGTCTTAGAGAAATGATGCTGCAAATGTAGTTTTCAGTTACAGGCTTGTCATTGCCGAGTCATCATGAAGTCAGGTGGTTGGTGAAACGGTACTCGATGTAAATTCAATTATTTTCTAGTTCAATTTTTGCTTCTCTTCTTCTATCTTGGAAATATGGGGTTGGCTTTTTGACTAATTTACCTGCTAGGCCAGCAGTTTCTATCCGGTAAGGAAATGAAATGATTGAGAATCTTGATAAACAAAGTATGATTGGAGAATCTTGACAACTTAAGCATTTGTCAAGTTGGTTTTAGTCTAATTTGGCATAAAAAAGAAAATTTCTGCATCCAACTACCTATAAATGAGAAATATTCTTATTCTTAAAAAGCATGTTTGGATTTGTCTTCTTTATAGCGTTTTAAAAATCAGATCAGGGTGACTGATTGAATTGATAAAATTAAAAATTGACTTGGTTTTTTTATTTTGACATATTATAAATATATTTATATTTTTTATATTTTTAGAGCCATTTGAATTAATTGAATCAAATTAGCTAATTTGGGAATCAGCTAACTTATTAGTTCAAATTTTAAAACACTTTGCTTTCTCACAAGTGAATACGAGCCATTTGAATTAATTGAATCAAATTAATCAAGTTAGCTAATTTGGGAATCAGCTAACTTACAAATAGTTCGAATTTAAAAACACTTCCTTGCTTTCTCAAAGTGAATACACAGGAGCATACTTTTCTACTAGTCACGTGGTCATGCAGCAGGTGCATGCAGTTTCATTTAATCCCTAAATTTCTTATGCAAGTTCATTTCATTGGAGCAACCAAGCATAACACAAATGCTAAACTAGAAACTCTGCTTCCAAGATATACAAAAACAAAATTGCCCTTGTACTAGTGCTACTATCCAATCTCATTACCTTTCATTGCTAATAGTATTCTAATATTAAACATGTTTCATGTGGAAAACTAAATCATACCTTCAGCAGCAAACATCTTTACATCCTTAGAAATCTCCAGGAGGCTGGTTAATCTTTAGCAGGATCTAGGTGCTATACGCCTTGTGGAGCTCGCCTTCTGTTTCATTTACTGTAAAACTGGTAATATCTGTACAATTAATCTGCTGTTGAAGCTGGAGCTTCCAACTGATTAATGTATACGAAGAAAAGCCTTGTTCTACATGTTCAGAATGATTCTTCTAGCAACGAAGGATATTATCAGCATGACGCATCCAACTGATGGTTGCAAAGTAGCTGACTTGGATGTAGAAGTAGTGACACCAGGCGGGGTTTCAGACCCAAAAACTGTTGTACCTGAGACAGGACTGCTTGAGTTTAACACTGATGGCGGAGTAACAGTTCTGCAGAAAGCAAACAGGGTCATGTTGTTAAGTTATTTTAGTTCTAGAAAGTTCTATAAAACTATGAGATTGGATATTTTACCCTGATGTTGTGCCGGCTCCAGGTGATGATGGTGTAGTCGCTGGATTTGTAGTAGAAGTTGATGGATTTGGCAATGATGATGAGGACGACGATGATGGATAAATGCAGGAACCGGTGCCTGTTACCATGTTACGAGGGGCTTAGAGACAGTTTTGAATATTGGAACATTAAGAAATTTTTAAGTATGAGAAAGCATCCTTAAGTCAAGAAGATTTCTTACTTGGATTGGCACTGACTATAGTTGCCGTTCCTCCAAAATCGCAGCTGGTTGCCATGGGATTCTTTTGATAATAGCTGTTGAATGCATATGAGGCATGATTTTGGAGAGTATTCGGATTATAACAACTCCCACCTTGCTGTATCTGTGAGCAATCAGCACCTCCCATCCCACATGCATAATCCAGTGCAGCTTGAAGTGCACTTTCCGATGTTCCAGACTTGGCTACACACCAGCTCTGTCCTGGAATTGCTGGAGCATTTGTTGTTGCGGGAGGAGCAACCGGATTTGTGACTGGTGCTGTGACTGGAACATTTCCTGGTGGGGCAGGATATGTCGTCACAGGATTAGTTATTGGCTGCACACCAGGAACTGTAACAGGTGCAGGTGTTGTGACTGGATTAGTGATAGGTGTTGGTGGATTAACAGAAGGATTAGTAGGAGGAACCATAACAGGTGTTGTGGAAGGGATTTGTATAGGAGTCGATGCAGGATTAGCTGGTGTTATAGTGACAGGATTGGTAGCAGGGACAGTAACAATTGTTGGTGTAGGATTATCTTGGGGAAGAGTAACAGGTGGATTGATCGCGTCATATGATGCAATTTTCATTTTCCTCAAGAGTTCACGACGTGAAGAAGGAAAGATCTGTTCACGTTCCCTCTCAAGCTCTTTTTGTGCAAAATCTTCAGTGAAAGATGCCTCTGCATATAATTCATCTACATGACCTGCAAACTTAGTTTTCTTTAAAGATTTTGCCAGCTTACCAGCAACTTCAGCTACTTCTTTTGCACTAGGTTCTCTAAGGCTCTTGATTGTCATGATTATGGGAACATCATTACAAGGAAATATGGAAGTGGCATGTGTAGCTTTTCGTATCATTGATTTGATAAATAGATCCCTTATACCTAATTCTTTACCATTATCAATAATGCCTTCTACAATGACAAAGGACCTAGTCCTCTTGACAAATCCTAATACCCTATGCAGATTATTTTCCTGAGCACCATTCAAATTCTCCAAGAATGACAATGAAAATGCTGCTGAGACTTTAATTTCATTACTAACATTGAAACTACTGAGAACCGAGTGGATAGATTGCAAGGATGATAAAAGCTTGGATGAGTCATTACTTCCTCTTACGATGATGCTTTTGATGTTAACATGCGGCAGAAAACTCACTACATGGGTTTTCAGCCACCAACTAGCAGATGGTCTAGAATTTGTAAAATTCTCAACTAGGGTTTCGTTTAAATAAAGATCAACAGACACAATAGAGTTGGAAAGTGTTCTTAAAACCCTATGATCTGCAAGGAAAACTCGAATATGAGATCCACAGACCTTGTTTAGCTCAAGAAATGATAGTGTTCTGCTAAGTGATGAAGTTGCAATACTACCCCTGGTGTCGTAGGAGAAACCCACCTTAGTTTCTGCGAAGAAAAAAAGAATCTAATATAACAAATTCGCAAAGAACAATACATGACATATGAATTCAAGAATCCAGCACTTGTTTATCATTAAAATTATATCAAGATAATACGAAAGATCTAGTATTAAGCTAGTCATGTAACTAAAGCATAAATAAAGAAAATAAATTTGTGTTCCTAATTACCTTCTTTCATCTGTTCTTCCAAATTTAGGAAGAAAGCAAAAAAAGGAAGTGATCAAGATTCAAGAACAGTAGTTGCTTACCAGAAGCGCTGCAGAGAGTGAGAAGTGACAAGAAGAATGAGAAGAGGTACTTCGGAGCAACTTTGGCCATTTTAATGGAAGGTATTTTTCTGGGTTTTAGGAAGAGAACCCAAATGGAATTTTAATGAGATCCATACAGCGGCAGCTCTTAAAAAATGCACATAGAATTGGAATCAAAGAAAAAGAGAGAAACTGTAGCAGAGAAAAGGATCGGAGGAAAAAGATAGAGAAAACACAAAGTGAAAGGAGGATCACTCTATTACATGTAATAATGAGAAAGATGTTACTTTGTCATGAAGGATGGGGTTGGAAATGTTCTGTTCTGCTCCTCCACAGTAGAAAGAATCATCCGTTGCTTTTTTCCCTTCTTTAACTTTCCCACAGACAAATTAGGCACGAAGATATAAATCAGTCTCACTAAGACCAGTTGCAAAGCACATATAAGTTCACATGCATGTTCACTTACTTGGTAAATACGAGCAAAGGTAATGGGCATTCTTAGAGCACATGTCCCTAAATGGATTTGCAAAATTCAAGTGATGTCGAGATCTTTCTTGGCGGATTAGCATGGTGGTGATTACCAATAAAATTTTAACTGTAAACCCAGATTTTTTGCTTTGATATATGCTTGTCTCATCTTGTTACTTTTTGACAAATATGTGCAACAATCCTGCATGTTCACAGTCCATGTCTTGGTACAAACAAAATTCCATTCGAGCTCATAAGAGTTCGAATTTGTTCATGGTGAACTGGAGAATTCACAATGACTAAAAGTATATTTTCTTTTCATAATGAAAAAAAAAATACATTTTCTAATATTTAGATCTAATATTCTCATCAAGTTTGTCAACTTGCAAAAGAACCAAGAAGAAAAGGAAAAAGCAGAATAACTAGGGGGATTCACAAGAATGCCTGAATTTTTTGAGAATAATCCAAAATGAAAACTTCTGTCAGCATGCATTAATTATCTGAAATTTAAACCACTAAGGATTTAAAGTTGGTTGGACAATGCAAAAGAAGATATACAAGTCCAATTAGCTTAGCTCAGCAAAAACGATAATAATATTTAATTAATATTAACTAAAGGCAAGTAAAGAAAAGAGGCTTTGGATTAGGCCTAAACCCTCATTTAAAGTTTTTAATGCAGTTTCTAGGATATGATCTCACGATATAAATGCATCATTTAATCAAAAGTCCACAAATAACAAAGGTTATTATTCCATTCTCTCCAAACTTTTGTACTCACCATGTTATAGCTCACAAAATTTTAGCAGACACCACATCCTGCAAAACACAGAGAAGCATGGATTTATATTAAATAATGTATAATTCCATGCCACATTGCAAAATGTCAGTAAAGGGTAGAGAACCAAGGCCTTTTTATGAGGTGATGTAATTGGAGTGGTGCATTCACCTTTCTATTTGCATTATTAATGTCACTTTCTCTCTCTAGATATACTACATTCCATGGAGTGGGGACATCCCCATGTGGAATAATCTATATTTTGCTTCTCTTCTTTCAACTTGATGTCAAAAGCACCTTGTCTGACTAGGTCACAGCCGAAAGCAAGCAGGCCCATTAAGGCCCACTAGACACAGAGAGAGAGAGAGAGAGAGAGAGAGAGAGAGAGAGGTGGTGATCCTCAATTATTCATGCTATCGCTGATAAGGTTGGTGTTTTTGAGAATAATATAAAAAGTGATGAAATTGGCTTAAGAGAGATATGGGAACTTTCAATTTATGTCATATCTTTTTTTTTTTTTTTTGTGCGTGTTCTTTTGGTATTTGGCAAATAAATGATAGAATGATTGCTAATAACAATGTTTTCTATCATTAGTTCTCACGCATCAAGTCACTTATTAGGATTCAAGAAGCTGAAAAATCAATCTTTCAAAAAAGAAATATCAAAGTGCTAGTTGCCCAAACCATTTTAATGAATATTCATCCAATTATAGATTCAATAAAATTAATTAAACTAGTTTTTATAGATTTAATATTACATTGCATCTAAGCTGGATTTAGAGATATAAAATCCCATTTTTTAGATATTTTGGAATCATTTTCTTTTACTTTGGTCAAGACAGAATCAGGGAAAGAAAGGAAAGTTACAAATGATATTCATGGCTTAACACCTGTCTGCTACTTTTGGAACAAATCGTGCGGATTTCTGGGCAGAAGATAGAAAGTGGCTAGTCTGCTGATTCCTTAGGTTCTTTCCATAACCCTCCAAGTGTTACTTACATCCCCTAGCAAATGTGTATTTAGATGTAAAAGGGATGAATTTTTAAATTCTATGAAACTAAAGAAAATTTTGTTAGATCAACTTTCTGCAAAGGGGTTATGATGTCACTTGCTGCATTTGTAATATACATTTTATAAATTAAAGCAAGCATGGAAATAAAAGGAGATTCATAATATAGCGACTCAAATTTCACATATGGTTTCGCAAATGAAAAATATGAATCATACACCAACTCTTTGAATAGAAAGAGAGAAATCCTTTAATATGTAAACGTATATGTGATTACAAATATTTTTTCCTCTTCAGTTTTATGAACAATTATCTAACTGAAATCCCATAAATTTAGAAGAAACCAGAAATTTTCTTAATCAATAGATAGTGCCACTTGTATTCTGTTATCTCCGTTCACATGACACCATCAACAAGCAAGTCACTAAAGAAAGGATCAAAAATAGCTTCTTTAGCGGAATTATACTTGTCCAGATGCTTCTTCAGCGAGCGCAACTCTCTCTCATGTTTCGAGGAGCGTTCCTGATACAGCACGATCAATCAAAGATAATGCACCTCAATGTTGATAAGCTAGCAATGAGGACATTAGAGATTTAACTTACATATCATTTAGCAATTCACCCCATCAAGGTGAAATGGCCCATTATCAAGATGCAATGATATTTATGAATCCAACTTTTCTCAAGTAGGAGTTTATCTTAGGACATCAGTTTTTTGATATCTAAAAAATGTTCGAGTAACCTATTTTTGCTCCACATTGTTATGAAATTACATTTATTAAGGCAACAAAGAATGAAATTAGAATATGGACTGCAAGCAGCAGTAAATATAATCAGTGGTTATTCTTTTCCTATCTCCAGTGATTAGTAAAATGACTTACAAATGATTTTTTCAGAAGTAACATATCCACCAAGTACAGCAGCCATAACACATTTGTTCTAGGAAAACTGCAAAATACAAAAAATCAATAAGGTTTAACATTCATAACATACTATTTATAAAAAACAATATAGTTACTAAACTGAAAAATGCAAAATATGAAAAATAAATAAAGTTTAACATTCATAACATTCTATTTATAAAAACAGTGTAGTTACTAAATTGAAAAATGCACGATGAGTATATAATGTGCCAATGCAGCAGTTGAGTGCGCAATTGACAAGTAAAGCTTCTTTTCTTTGCTAGAACTGACATAGATTACGTTATCCAAATTTGATTGCTGGAGTAACATGAAGTGAGCCAGAAAAACACCAAAACATTCTTTTTATGCGTTGAATAATGATAGGATAATATGAATGAACAGTACCTTCCTTCCCAGAAATCTTCTGTTACATCTTTCATTTTTCTATATGTTTCTGCCTGCAAATGATACTAATCAATTGTCCAAATTCTAACATGGAATCAAGGAAAAAAACTACTCTTCTTATTTCATTTCTTACTTGTCTATCACCCTTTGGACCCTTAAAGAGATATGGATCTGAAGATAAGTCCAGAAAAAGTATATCTTCACCTGTCCACATGAAAGTTTGTTAGCAATGAAACAAAGGACAAATGTAAACTTCCATGTACCAAAACATAAGGTCGAAAACATAGAACTTTTACCAGTATTTATCCTTGACAGAGTGAAATCGATTATTGATATTAATATTCCGTGTGTTTTAACAAACATTTTCCTCCCCTCGAGGATAAACTGCACTGTAGCACAGTCATTCCGACTTAACAGAATGTTTCCCCTGGAACAGAAATAATCCAAAATCGGCATTTATGCAGAATAAAACAGAAACAATCAAACTCGGCATCATACAGGATGTTTGCATAAATCGCCATACCAATGCAGGTCCCGATGCTCAAATTCGTATGCAGCTTCTGCAACAGCTAAGGCAGCTGTAACCTGCAATGTGCAATAGAAGTCAATAGCATATAAAAGCTCAAAGAATTGCCTAAAAAAATTCCATTTACCTGAGCCAATAAACTTCGCGCCTCATCAAAGTTAAACAGAACAAAGCTTTCAAGGTCCTTGCCACCATGTTTTAGTACAAACACAACATAGCACTGCAAATTCATCACTAGAGTGACAAAACTGAATAAAGCACATCTTAAATGCTGAGATGTATACACCAATATTTGGGACTGACGTGTAAGATTTGACTTGTGGAGTTACTCTGTACAACACCATCTTCATCAAGCCCCAATAACAGATAGAGAGATGGAGAAATGAAAAATGAAAAGAAATTAAACTTGTAGCTCCCTACAAGCTTTTCAGAGTTTTGCGCTTTGTGGCCAATTCATGCACATATTTATATGAAAGGTGCATGCTTGTTGTGTGCACTGGAAGAGGATGCATTTCATGCAAACTAGAAATGCAACATACAGTTATGTCAATCAATTCCAACGACAGACAATGTTAAACCTGTTTGTTTGGAAACTCTCCAGGATGATCATTTTCTGAACCATGTTTTTCATCCCAATCTTCCCATGCTCTAATCAATGTGTTGTCATAAGAACCCTGGCACACACTTAGACTGGGAAAAAAAAAATTTGAGATTACTCACTGTCAATAAATCTGACAAGTAATGAACCACAGCAATTTTATAATTCTGTAACAATACCCATCCTGTATTATATGTAGGTTTAAGTAGATCCAACCTGTGCCTATTAAGCCTATCAAGTTTAAATTTAAGCTCCATGCTTCGAAGGGTCAGTCTTGATAGAGTACTGTTATCACAACTTAAACATTGGTATGAGATGTAAGTTTAAGTAGATCCAACCAGGGCCAATTCAAGCCTATCAAGTTTAAATAGCTTCATGCTTTGGTCTGAGATGGAGCACATTCATAATACGCAAATACATGTAGTAATGAAGCCATCTTCAAGTCCTGAATAGGACCCTATAAAATATACTAAATACAAAGTTGGATTTATTCACATCCGCATTGTAGTTTCCAGATTATGCTAACCAATAACAGAACTATATAACTTGGAAGTAGTACATGGAACACATACTCTAAGGTCTCAATGAATGTTGTGCATGCATTATAGACATCACCATCACTCCGTCTCAGATGATTAAGAGTTCGAGAAAGTACAACCTCCTCAAGAAGTTCTTCTGATCTCTGAAGTATAGTATATGAATGGTTCAGTAATAATAATAATGATGATGATGATGATAACAATAATAATAGAGAACTCGTTTAAGAGAAAATTGGAAGTGGAGGTGTGATTCTGATTAATACCTTTTGTACTTCTCCATTTACTTTCAAATTTCCATCAATTGGAACTATTTTACAAACAGTATTACCAGCTTTAAAGGCTTCTCCATATGTGCCTTCCCCAACTTTGATAATACTTTCTGGGTTACTGGAGCAAGAGAGTTCCATTCTCATTAGCTCAAGGATTCAGGAGCTGCATTGACACAGCACATAATACAAAGGAAGTAGGAAATAAAATGCAGAAAACTAAAGCAACAATTATAACAATGGCAGGACAACTTGTGAATTATGTCATGTGCTAATTCCTGAACCAACCGCCATTGATATGAATCAGCTAAGGAAACAGCCTCATCTAGAAAATTGTGAATATACCTCTTGTCGTATGCCTAAGCTTATGTTCTCATCTTTGGCATTGCAACACCAGAAAACTTTTTCTAACATATGAAAATCACCTATAGATTTTTGTTGAGGAAAAATGAAAGAAATATTTCATTATTTTCATTCCAACAGCTAAAGGAGTTGGATAAGTCTGAAAGCCAACAAAGATAATCACAAACACAATTCAGGATAAGAAGGGAACTCAATACACAGTTTAAACAGGAATTCAGACCGCTAGGTTTTAAAAATGCAACTCCAATGTCAAAAACTTGCGTCGAGGAAATGGAATATCATCTGAGAACACATACTTGAAGTGGAAAAGAAGATTTTTGTCCTACTTTCTCAACTACATGACATACAATTTAAATTAGATAACTGTTTGCAAATGCAAGTTCTATCTTCAGCAACCCATTGCAATTTTGAGTAACTTCTAGTTTAAAAACTTTTAAGCAATTAAAACCAGAGAAAAAAAAAAGGGAAGCGTCATATGATAGGATTAAAGACAAACCAATATTTGGACAGCACATCCAGCAAAGTTGATGGAACTGACTGACCACAGACTGCCAAAAGTGAAGAAAATGGATCTACATAGTCATGATCCAGTGAAGTAGATGTTGACGCTAATGATAGTTTCTTAACCACAGCTTCAATGTCCTTGCAACCCTCATCACGCAGACTTGCCAACATAGTGCTGCTCTTTTGTAAATTGGAATTCTTTTCAGGCATATATTTACTGAGTAAAAATGCATTAATTCTGTTTTGAACAGAATGCAGATTAGAATTGATTTCCAAAGAAGACTTCTCTGGAGTTTTCAAATTTACAGTATCGAAATCATCAACACAAATAGGCTCCTCCAAAGACATGGCTGGTGTTTCTAATAACTTGGACAAGGTACTAGAAGGAGCAGAACTGTAATTTAACTTCTTTGCAACCAACCATTGCTCTAATCTTGATGACAGATGTGGTATAGCAGTAGCATCAGTTCGGTTGCCAGTAGCCCATGTACCAAAGTTTTTGGGTGAAGGGCTCTCCTCCAGCAACTCAAACGCATCAATCTCTTGAAAATATTCCCTTTCTTTCTCGAAGTTTGGAGGCTGTACAGCCTTTCCCTACAAAACCAGAAATAAAAGAAACTGAGCTTGGGAAACAAAAAAGAACAAAAGCTCTTAACTTGTTTTCTGCCCTAGACGATTACTACCATGCAACACTTGAGGCATGTGCCATCAGCATATTTCAAGGCCAAAAACTAGAAAGATCAAATGCAGTAATAACACTATAAAAGAGTAGCAGGAAACCATAATAAATTCATACCTTTGGAACAGGTGGCTTGCCCTTTCTTTTTGCCTGATTTCGTTGAGGTCGATTGTCTACACAAGCAGCAACAGCAATACTTATTCTCCCTCTGCATCAAGCACAAAATTAAAGCATAAAAACATGAATTAACAGCGCCACAAAACGAATTTCAAACAGAATTTTAAGGTAGAATAAAAGCCTTATATTACAATACAGGAAATCTCATAGCTTATAAATGAACCAGTAGAAACTAACTTATCATTTGGTGACCATAAACAAAAGAAAGAGAAAGGGATAAAAAAAAAAATGGAAATCTACTTTTAACCTTCCATAGTTCCAATTCAGACTTGTAGCCAACAAATACAAAATACCCACTACAGAAAGCATATAAACAACTCAAATTTTGAAACAGATAAAGCTTGAACAACAAAAAATAGAGAACTGGGGCTAAACCAAACCTGATAGAAAGGGAGCGATTCCAGCTGACCCGCTTGGTAACAGCAGCAACTAAACTAACCCGATTCTCCTTATTCGATCCCACTTTCTCCCTATGCAAGAAGTGAACCCAAAAAAAAAAAAAAAAGAATTACAAAACCCAACAAGAAAAAACTCAAAAAAACGAGCGAGAGATAGGAACTCTGGATAGCCTTACAAATTGGCATCTGAAGGGGTTATCTGGGTTCGTCTCCTCCGGTGGTAAATCACTTCAACCTTCGACTCTTTCTGTCGATCATCCTTGCATCCCGTCTCTTCAGCTATGATTTCTGACCATAAATCAACCGCATTTCCACCTGAAATACACACATACATATACACATATATCAGTATAATGCTTTAGTGTTAGAAATGAGGATAAAATCTCGGCATGGTTTTTGATATCGGTACCTGCCCTTGAACCCATAATAGATCATTAACGGCATAAATATTCAAACTTTGGTGGTAATTCTCTTGACAAGACCGACACAGAGAGAGAGAGAGAGAGAGAGAGATGCCGACTTTAAACGAGTTTGTGGGCGGGAGGGCATCCGGGGCAGCTTTGTAGTACTGCAACCGATTACAGGAAAAACGGTGCGTTTTGTTATCCCAAAGTTCCTATTTGATGGGGGCCAAAGGGCTCATACCTCACTGACCCAACATGAATGCCTAAGCCCAACTCAAGTTTTCCTATTTTGGTGACCCACCCTCGCCCAATCGGTGAAATGAATTTTTTTCTTTTTTTGGTTATGTTAAACCCCTTACTGGTTTTGTTTTTTTTTTTTTTTTTTGAGTTTAAGGACTCAAAAAAATTAAAAATTTAATTTGATTTGTACTTATGTTAAAACTTTTAGTTTTACTAGTTGTATCTTAATTTGAAGAAATATATCCAATTGTACATAAATGAAAATCAAAATTAAGAGAAATGAATTTTACATTGATATTGCAGCCACATGAGTAAAATTATGTTGACATCAGATTGAATCCATTATAATAACATCAAATTATTATATAAATTAATTTGTAGTAATAATATAATATGTCAATTAATTGGTGTTTTCATTTAATGATCATATAAGACTATTTAAATCTCATCAATATATCTCTCTTCTCAACACTGTAAAATAATTTTTTAAAAAAACTATGCATTATAAATTTGATGTGTAATATTTTCTGCTTGTAAAAGCCAACACATTTCGGTGATCTAAGGAAAAAAAAGAAGGATTTGACAAGTTTATGTTTGCTTATAAGAAAGTTAATCAATCTTTAGATGCACAAAAGAGATTTTGAAGACAACTTAAATGAACAAAAATCAAGAACTTCACTATTAAGAGGTCAATCATTAATCTTTAAAAGATTCATTTTGTTAAAAGCCAAACCCTTTACGCGTGTGTTCATGTCCCACTTTTCCATCCAAATCAAATCAACCCTTTCCCTCTTTGATACCCTCATTCCAAAGTTTTAATTACAATGCTAATCCCTTCAATACGGCACTTTGATTTAAACCACAGCTACCCTATAAATTGCATGGATTTTGGATAATGCTAGATTAACTCCTAATGCCTTCGGTTAGGGGCACATAAGCATCTAAGCTGATATATATGATTTGCATTTAGACTTAAAACCTCAATTGGTTTGACCCAACAAAATTTGTTTCATTGTAGCTAGTATCTTCTGCTTGTATTATTGCTTTCATTTACATTTACAGACTGAGTTGTAAAGATATATGTACATATATTTTTTCTATTATGATTTTTTTAAATATTACTAGAAATTTATTTACGAAATTCGAACTCTAGCATTCACTTGTAAATAATCAATAAATCTCAAATATTATTTTAAAATTAATAAGACTGAGATACCTAATACAATTAATGAATGAATCGTGTTCATGTTAACGTTAATCATATCATTTGAGTGGATTGACAAGATTAAAATATGACCCATTAACCTGTTTTGACATCCCTAAGGAAAATTAAGTTAAATTATTTTGATATAATTAGAATGAGGTTCTAGAATTCATACCACATGCATGTTAATTGTTATTATCATTAATATAACACCAACGCTTATGTAAAAAGAATTAGGGCACACTAATGGAGTTTATAGAATTTAATTGAGACTTGAGGGAGAGCAACTAGCTAACTTCCTATGCCGCGCACACAACACTTCTTTTCATTTGCAAGTCATCCTAACAAGTCTACTACGCAAATGAGAGACACAAATGAAGAACAAATATGTTTTAATTAAGCCTTTTTCCATGTTTGACAAATTTGATATATGATTACATATTTGGCTAGTATTTCCTAATCCTGGTGTAACATGTCTTTCAGATCGCAATTTGTTAGGGTTTCACTTTCAAAATCTTACATTTGGGCTAGACTAACCAACCTCCATGCCTTTAAGTTTATGAGAATTTTATTAATTAATATGATTATATTATTTTTCTTTTCTTATGTGTCATCTCATACAACAACAAAATGGCAAATGTGAAAATATATATATATATATATATATATATATTTGGAGAGCAGAAAAAAATACTAGTCTTGAATAACGAAAAAAATTAATATTCCACATAAAAATAGGTGTTAAAATCAGAATGTTATCAATACTCAAAAATAAAAATTCATCTTTTTAAATATGTTTATTTAAGTCTAAATGTTTTTATTAATACTATTAAATCTAATTGAATTTGAAGTGTCAAAACAAAGGCAATATATATGATTTTTTTTTTTTTTTGCTAAACTTTCACAGCAAATCAATAACATTAAGGCTATAAATACAAATGAAGCATTTTATGTAATTTGCATGCAAGTATATGAAGAATTCTACCTGCACAAAGAGACAGTCTCATGGGCCCTTAATCATTGACCCACCCCTAAAGATTTGGTTCTTGTGAATACCCTTATAATAATGCTGTCCTGATTGATCACCTTAAAGCATTTGAAAAATAATACTATGATCTTATTTGATTAATCGAAGTTCCACAGTCACCGGAATCATAGGAAGAAGATACAATCTAAAATTTCAACAAATGGGTCACGGACTGCAGAATTTAAGCGCATTATTACAGTTGGGAAATCACCATTGGAGTGTTTACTTTATTTATTTTCTGTCTTTTTCAGTTTTTTCCCCTCTCCTCGATAGATAATAAAAGAATTAAAAGCTACAACAATACATATGATAATTTCATTTTTCTGGTAAAGACTATGACAACTTAATTGAGCAACAACAGGGAGGAAGCCTACCTTTCCAAGCTAAATATTTCCAATCCAGTTACTCTAATTTTTTACGAAAAATTATGTCTTTTTGACAAGAGAGTCGAATATTTACATTTTTGACTTTTAATTTCAACCAAATTAATTAATAATTTTTTATTATTAAGCAAATAATAAATATGGAGTGGTGGCTTATCATAATAGACAGATAGCAACAATATAGACAATTAAGAAGTCAATCATCCTTTGATGATGATTACCAAAAGCACATACTGATAATAGCAACACACATTCATACTAAATGCAGGTTTATTTGCCTAGTGCACGAGATGGAGCGACAGGATAAGGCTCTATGCAGTTTCTGAAGGGACCATATAATGATTAAAAATTCGTCATATAATCTGTAATTTTCAGGATGGAATAAGCAGCAGATCATAGAGAATGTAAATCAATGGATGGGATTGGGAAGTACTGCCGCTATTGGACCTCAATATTAAAAATAAAAAGGAAGAGGATAAGGGTAGCATCATCAATTGGACCATCGTTTATAATACAAGAGTAATAATTATGATGCCCCTTCTTTATCTGGTACATAATTGCACATGGCATGTGTTTGTGCTATACAAATTACCAAAACGAATTCAATGAAAATTAACTTCTGAATTTTGATCTAAGAGCATTTAAGACTTCTTAGTTTGAAAAAATTTGATGGGTCCTTTTTCTAATGCCAAAAGTCCTATGAAATTATCTCAATGCTCTGTCAGCTACTTAAACATGTGATGTTCAGTACTCTTCAGGCAAGTTGGGATGAACTCATAGCTTGGATATATAAGGTCCCCCCTCCCCAACAAAAATGATGTCATATGATTTCATATCACCTAACCATTATTTTGGTAAATGATTTTGCTTTCATCATATTACTAAGTATTCAAATTTTTTACTTTTTGAATAGTCCTTAAGTTACAAGAGGAAAAGAGAAATTAAATTCCAGACATTAAGAGTCTCGTGGATATAAATAATGTGATTAATTTTTAAATATTAAAATTTCATATATATATATATATATATAGACGTGTGTACATACACTCATATATCACAAATAAAAAAAGAACAAAAGATATATTTATTGTAAAAAAAAAAAAAGTGCCATGTAGGTGTTTGGGAACTTGGGGATTTTTTTTTTTTTTTTTTTGGGGGGGGGGGGGGGGGGGGGTTTTTTTTTTTTTTTTTTTTTTTTTGGGGGATAATATTTAAAAAATTTTTTAACAAAAAAAAAAA
>CATIWR010060134.1:0-29661 GCA_949677035.1 Omphalea diandra
ATATATATATATATATATATATATATATATACACAAAAAAAAAAAAAGTAAGTAGCAATTGAAAGAGGAAAGGGCAAAATCTATTGATTTCATTTCCATTTGTGTTTTGTTTGATCATCTGATTTTATGATTAACATGCGCCAATTCCTTTTCACAATGCCCTCTGCTTCTCCCTCTCTGTCTCCCTCTCCCTCTTCAAATCCCCTCAGATTCCCTTCTTCATCAATCTCTTCTTCTTCATCCGTCTGCAAACACTCTCCATCTGCAACTCTCGACCTTCTTATCCTCATCCTTGTCCTCTTCTTCGGAATCTTTCTCCTCACCTCCTACTTCTCCTACATCGCCCGCTCCCTTTCCCTACTCCTCTCTGCCTCCTCCCTCCAACTCCCTCCGCTCCCCTATGTACTCGGCTTCCTCGCCCTCTTCCTTGCCTCCTTCCTCTTCGTCGACCTCTGCTGCGGTGCCAGATCTCGCAAGTGCCACAAGCTCGGATGCAAGGGCCTGAAGAAGGCCATGGAGTTCGATTTGCAGCTGCAGACCGAGGATTCTGTCAAATCGTCCTCCTCTCAGATCATCGATAAGTTGCCCTGGAAAGGTGGCACCGAAGCCAATCCTGATTCTGTGAACGGCGCCGTTTTGATAGCGGTATACCGACGGTATACCGCCAAACCGAACCAAAATACCGAAACCGAAAAAACTCAAATCTTAATACCGAAAATTTTTTGGTTGGACCGGTTTCGGTTTCGGTTCGATTTATCAGTTCGGTTTTGGCGGTATACCGAATACAAACCGCGAAAATTTCACCCCTATAGATAAGGACATTCTCCAAATATGAACCTCTTTTTCCAACTCATCACCCAAATTTCCTATTCGCATGTGACCTTCCAAAAAAAAAAAATCATATTTGAAATAAATTGAAGGAATGCCTTATGAGAATTCCAAAAATCATTCGAAGTGATTATAAAAATTTGTTAATTTTTTTATCTATTTGTATTTGATTTTTAGGACAATATTCGTAAAATTTATCTTTTGAATTAATGCACAAAGCTATATTGTGTTAATAGATTTTTAAAATCGACTAAGGAAGGATTTCGTCATAATTTTTTTTTAAAAAAATTATTGCTGAATATCTTCTCAATTTAAGCTGTTTAGGATAAAAAAAGGACGGTAAAACTCTTTCAACAAATATTTAATGCAGTTGTATTCTCAAGTATCGAACTGAAAATCTTGATTAATTAATCCACAATAATCTTATTCTTCATCCTTGACAATTCTATGTTGTTCACAGAGGCATCAAAATTGAACATTGGCTGGCTGTGGTAAATTACCTTGTGTGTTCAGGACCTTACTATTGTTGTATGTACAGAGGTTTTGTTTTGGCCAATTTTGGGTAAAGAAAATAATTATTTATCGATTTAGGATATTAAAAAATATTTTTTTATTTTATATATTTTTTGATAAATAACAGTCAAAAGTCCGAAAATAGTGTTGTGAATTACATGTTTAAAAAAAAATATTCCTAATGCTTTATTATAAACTTTTTTTAATAAAAAAATATAGTATAAAATTTTACTATTTGAAAAAAGAAAGTAGTCATTGCGCCCTTGTGAAGGGTGCGATGGCCACAAGCGTACTGCCAGAATAACGGCAGGAGCAGCTATATCAAAAAGCCAAGGTTGCGCGGATATGAATGGCGCGACAGAATATTTTTAACTATAAATAAAATATTTTTATTTATAAATAAAAAACTTTTATATAATAAAATTAATATTATATTTGATATATTTTTAATTTAGAAATGTTTTTTATATAATAAAATATTTAATTATATTTAATAAGATATAGAAATATATATATATATAATTGATATCAGTAACTATTATATTAAATTATATCACAAATATACTAAAGTCATGAATTAAAAAAATACTTCAAACTAAATTATAAGGTTTGTTAACATATAGTTTTTGAGATTTAGTAAAAAGTAATAAGTTAAAATTAAAGGTTTGAAGCGTGTTTGATTGGATTATTTTTTTCAAATGTATATGCAGGAAAGATTTCAAATTGAATTTTGAATTTAACTTTAAAAATAATATTATAGATCGAGTTATTTTTTATTCACTTTTTTAAAAATATATATGTTTAAAAACATTCATTTAAATTCTTTATTATTTATGCTATTTTTCATAATTTGTTAAGAAAAATAATTATTTTTTAAAAAATTAAATTTTCAATCAAATAGATTTTAGATAAATAGAATTTGATGAAACTTGTGGTATCAAGTTGGATAGTTCAAGAGTTTTCTTGTGTCGAGACTTGCAAAACAAATGAAGGTAAGAGGAGAGTCTAGCTTTATAACAGAAGTCCATTTCGATATTTGAGTTAGATTTTTCTATTTAAAAGTAAAAGTAGCAGTATGTAAAACACAATGAATGAAATACTAGTTGAAGAGCTCTTTTATACAACAATTCTAATGAATTATTTAGACAATTCTTATAATAAATGATGTTTTTCACTTGTGTGACACATTTATGAGAAAGATAATACTTTCTAAACAGGATAATTAAATTTTAGCTAAAGAGTCGCGTATATGAGTCTAGCCAAACTAACTATCAAATTATTGATTCAATCAAGACTGAATTAGGGCTATTATAAGTTACGGACTTGATCCATAATGTTGAACTAGGCTTTATGAAGAGGAGTGGGCTTAATCTAAGTTAGTCAGGGTAACACCATATGCCCTCTAATCCAAGTTTATTTACGTCTCAAGGTATGGAAGCATTTGAAGGAAAATAATCAAGCTATAAAAGGATGAGGATCAACCAGGCCGAAATAGATTACACAGAAATAAATAAGCCAAACGGTTCATGTCTTTGAGCTATGATAAAGGACATTTTAAAATTTTAAAATTATTGCGTTCCACCAACAATACTGCGACGTGGCGTATGATTATGATGCCTTAAATAGGTACCATTGATCACAGCAATTTGAGCCCTTTGATGAAGTTGCCAGTTCAATTAGCCACATCTATTTATTTGCCGCTTCAGGTCTATAAATGGAAAAGGAAAAACAGAAAATTTCATTTGCGTTTTCTATGACAAAGATTTCAATTGCGAGAGTAAAAATCATCCGATAGTTGCCTGCTATGGTCGAGATTCATCAAACAAAGATTTGATTTTAGACTTTTTGTTTTCAAGTTTAGCTTTTGGGCAATAGATACCACAGAATCCATCAATATTGTGGTAATCGGTATTGCTTCTCTACCATCATCTTCTCCACTATAAGTTATTCTCTCCCCTCCTGTGTTAAATATAAGAGAGATACTGTACACTGAGAAGGTTGTAATGGATCAACTTGAAGAAGAAGCACCATGAAGTAAAAAAGAAAATGAGGCTATAGTTGGTAAAGAAGGGGAAAAAAAAAAAAAAAAAGGGGTGAAGACCAAGCAGGCCCTAGCTTCCTTTTGAGGATATTGTTCATCTCACGAAGAGTTATACCTATCATTGTTCCTTTTTGATACTTTCCATCCTAATCTTCACTCCATCCAAACATAAAAAGGAAAAAAAAAAATTTTTTTTCTCCAATTTCTACTTTTTTTATTTTCATTCCTCTCTGTACATTTTTTTTCTTCAAAGATAGGCTAAAAGGAACTAGCATTGCACATATTGCACATCTATGGGCGATAATTTAATTTGACCATCAAGTAATATGATTTCCAATCTAGTTTTTAATGATTTTTGAGTTGGGTTCCTCGAGTTTCACGCATTAGATTTATGCTATAAGAAAAAATTTCTTTCAAATCAATCAATTTTTTTTAATTAACTGAGAGCTGAAACTCAAATTCATAATTTCACAAATTTTAGAAAAAAAAAAAAAAAGATAGTAATCAAAGTTAATTTAGTCAAATATTCTGACTTCTCTTTTAATTTGATATATCGAAGAAACACCTATCTTTGAATATCACACATGTATATCTTGTATTAAATGCTATGGCAAAAATGATGATGCTATTCCTATACATATTGCTTATTCCTGTACGATTATAGGATTGCACTTTCGCTTCTATTATGTTACATTTTTAAAGTTGGTCTTCTTACACCTTGGCCCTGTCATTATCCTCGTAAGGTGCTGCCAATTCATTAGATGAGTAGGCACTATAATATTTCTTAAAAAATTTAAAAGATTAAATGGTGTAATATATATTAAATAAGTTATATAAATAAAATAGATATTTAAATGTCTATTAAATAAAATTTATAAATAATATATAAATAAAATAAATAAGTAAATGAAATCTATAAATAAAAGTGTAATGTATATTAAATATTAAATGGATAAATTGATGAATCAAAATTTGTATAAATTAAATGAGTATGGATATTCATATAATTACTAATAAGTGACAAATAGATAAATGGATAATTTATCATCTTATTCATTTTTACTTATCCCTATCCACCCATTTGTCACTAATGTAAATCTATATCAGCCTTAAAGTATCTTCAATGGTGCTCTTTAAAATAAAGAACATATTTGAGTAATAAATAGTATTTTAAAGAATTTTTAAATATGATATATTCTTTATATTTTATTTTATTTTATAAAAGTATTTAATATTGACTTATTAGAAGATGGAGAAAAAAATTTCTAAAAAAAGTAATAAATAATAAATAATAATTATTGATAAGTATAAAAAAATTAAATTATATTAATTATATTTTATATAAAATATAAATTTTAATTTTTTATATATAAAGAGTTAAATTTATTTTTTAATTTATAATTTAGATTTAAATAGTAAATTAAAATTTTATTAAAATAAGTTTAACTCAAGATTGCAGCGCTCCAACCTCGTCTTTCGCTCCATATTACAAATAATAGTCCCATGCCTGCACACACTGTGAGCCAAAGTCAATATTCGGATTCGGTCAAACCTAGAACTCAGATGCTTCCAAGGCATCAAATGTTGAATAGCGCATTTGATAATAAATAAACAAACAATAGTTGAATAGCGGCTACGCGTAATCGCTGGATAATGACCCAGACAAATCCTAAAACCGCTGACCTTTTTCACGATATAAGCTGATCAGCTCTTCCTTTCTTCTCCATCGTCAACCATTCATCACTTCTCAGTTCATTCTTTTTGCTTTCTATTAGTCTTCCAATAGTTCCATCCATCATCTGTTAACACAAGAAGAAAATAATTAATGGCAACTTCGTTTGCTTACACAAGTGTCATGCTTGTGTTGCTGCTCTTTAGCACAGCTTGCCAGGCTCAACTCACATCTACGTTTTACGATAGTTCATGTCCCAATGCACTTAGTACTATCCGTACTTCTATAAGGAACTCTATTGCAGCAGAACGCAGAATGGCTGCGTCTCTCATTCGTCTCCACTTTCATGATTGCTTTGTTCAGGTACCTACTTGAACTAATATAATGGGTTTTCTTTCCTTCAACCATTGGAGCATTAAACCTCATGGATTCATGGTTTTTGTAGGGTTGTGATGCCTCCATCTTACTCGACGAGACTTCATCTTTAGAGAGTGAGAAGACTGCACTTCCCAATAAAGACTCAGCAAGAGGTTATAATGTCATTGACAAAGCAAAATCTGAAGTAGAGAAGATATGTCCTGGAGTTGTTTCTTGCGCTGATATCCTCGCAGTCGCAGCTAGAGATGCATCTGCATATGTATGTATAGTTAAAATTCTCTTCTATCTTTATGTTTATTAATGAACAATATATAGTTTACGGCTAAATGCTACAGTATCGTTTACATTATTACATTATAGTGTCGTAATTAAAAATTCACATTTAAATTAAATAAAAATTATTATTTATCATTAAATTAAATATGATTAGATGTACTTGAATTAAATAAATTATTATTACCATTAAATTAAATCACATTATTTAATTGTGTTATAAAAAATATTACTGTAGAATTAATCATAGTTTATGCTGACATATTCAAAAATATATGTATCAGGCGGGCGGTCCATCCTGGACAGTGATGCTTGGAAGAAGAGACTCAACTACTGCAAGTCGAACTCTAGCCAACAGTGATCTTCCCAGTTTCAAAGATGGTCTTGACATACTTATTTCCCGCTTCCAAAGTAAAGGCCTGAGTGCAAGGGATATGGTTGCCTTATCAGGTACTGGAACCAACATTTCTTTATCTAATAATCCTTCATTCATAAATTCTGTGATCGTCTTGACAAATTAATTAAAAAATAATAATAAGGAAACCTTTTACCCATTCTTGAATTATAAATGATAATAATTATTTTTTATTTTTAATTACAGGTTCCCATACTATAGGCCAAGCTCAGTGCTTCACATTCCGCGATAGGATATACAACAATGGCACTGACATTGATGCTGGATTCACTAGCACTAGACGTCGTACATGTCCAGCTTCTAGTAGTGATTCTAATTTGGCTCCACTTGATTTGGTTACACCAAATTCTTTTGACAACAATTACTTCAAGAACCTTATACAAAAGAAAGGTCTTCTTGAATCTGATCAAGTTCTTTTCAGTGGAGGCTCCACAGACGCCATTGTTTCAGAATATAGCAGGAGTCCTGCAACTTTTAGCTCTGATTTCGCATCTGCCATGATCAAAATGGGAAATATTGGTGCTCTAACTGGAGCTGCTGGCCAAATAAGGAAAATATGCAACGCTGTCAACTAATTTTGGTGCTTTTTGATCGTTCTCATATTTGTTTATTTCTTGAAGTTTGTCTTTGATTAATTAATTGTATATTCATGCATTAAATTATGTGTTGTTCCTTTTCCTAAAATTTGTTAATTCTTTTTTATTCATCAAGTGTAATTATTCAATCCATTTGTAATTTTGTTTCTTCATTTAATTCTCAAAAATTGAAATTTGCAATGAAGTATTAATCAAATATAATTAGTGGTATATTATACTAATTACCATATCATTGACCACTTTTTTTTTCTTCGAAGTGTTTCCATCTCAAACCTAAAATTGCCTATGAAAGTTACGCAACCGATTACATTATTAGTGATGATAATTTTGACTATTAAATCACACCATAATCCACCTGAAAATGACAATCAACTCTGTTACTTGGAGCAGCAATCCATGGCCGCTTATTAATACTAAGGCGTTAATCCATGGGTATTTGTTCAGTGTTTTAATTTTAATTTTTTATAAAACTTTAAATTAATTTTTGTATTTTAATAATTATAAAATATTTCTTATTATTAAGTTTTAAATATAAAATAATCAATATAATTTTATTAAGTGATAATAATAATAAAAAATATCAATATAACTCTAACATTTTTAATTCTATTATATTATAATGTAATATATTTTGATAAATTTAATTCTTAAATGTAAAAATGTATTTACTAAAAAATTTTAAATGATGCAAATATAAGATTTTTATATTTATAAATATGTTTAAATAAAATGTAAAAAAAGAACGGTTACAAATTCCCTATAGTTTCCATATTAAACTAGGTCTTCTCTAACATTTAAAATATGCATGACACAATCTCTCATACTTGACTTATTATATTAAAAAATTTTATATTAATTTTTTGTTTAATTGATGTAAAATATTAATTGATTTACCTTCACTAACATGAGTTATTCTCACTCCTCTTCTTAAGACCTAGTTCAATATTATTGGTCAAGCCCACTTGATTTATTATATGCCTAGCTTGATTATGATTGAGTCAATGGTTTAATAGCTAATTTGGCTCAACCCGTATACGTGACTTTTCAGTTCATCCTAATTATGCTCCTCACAAACCATTCTCCAGTTTAAAATATATCACACAAGTAAAGAAGCTTCATAGGAGCATGATTCTTGCCTAAATAGTTAATTAAAACATTATATAAAGAGTTTCAATTATGTACTTTATTTATTTACTCTGTTTTATATAATGTTATTTTACTTTTAAAGAGCAAATTATGACTTAAGTATCAGAATAAACTTCCAACACAAAATTGAATTATCTTTTCACCTTCTCTTTTATTGCAGGTCTCAACTCAAAGAAAACCCCAAAATACTTAATTTGATATCCATAGAATTCTCTCACCATTTTTATTGGACTATTTATTAAACATAACATTTTGAGAATAATTAAGATTATATATATGGAAAAGCATATATTAATTCTTTTGTTCTCTAAAATTAGGTGAAGAATGTGTATTAGTAGAAATAGAAAACAAACTTTTTGATATCTAAAAAGAATAAGTTTAAATTTTTATTGAATTGATCATTAAAGTATCTGAATTAGCTTAAAGAAAAGAAGTAAAAATAATTGCTTTTTAACTCGATTCGAAAATTTAATTCAAATTCAACTTGATTTGAAAGAAAATTTGAAATGATTCAAATTTAAAAGAACCAAAAATTTCAAATTAAACTCGATTCAATCTTAATCTAACTTATTAATCAAACTAAATTGACTTGATTTTAATTCAATCATATTTATTAGAACTTGACTGGATTAAAATTATTAAAAATATTTTAAAAATTAAAATAGTAGTTATATATATATATATATAGTTAAAATTATAAATAACTTGATTTAACTCAAATTAAAATTCAAAAATAATTTAAAATCCTATATATGTTTTACACCACCCACAGTCTAGAATAGTCTGATTTGATTCATTCAAAAAAAAAACTCATAATCCGAAATGATGCAAATCAGAAAAGAATTTTGACGTAATCCACCGATTTGACGTAGATGAGCGGAGGATATGATTTTGCGCAAAGGGAGGGTGTGGGCCATCACGTGTGCTTTTTTACTTTGTTTTTATCAAGATGTGTGTGGTTCGCTTGTCCTGTGATTAGCATATAGTCGTCATTTTTGACTTTCCAATGTGTCAACGGACTTGTAACGTTGTGATTCACTCTCTTTTTTTGAACTCCACCGCACCTAGTAATCGCAACACTAAGATGTGACAATTTTTAGGTAAATATTACATTGTTACCTGATAATATTAATATAATTTTAAAATATTTAAATAATAAGTTTATTAATTTATATTTTAAATAATTTTATTTTAATAAAATTGTCAAAATCATGATAATTCTTTTATAAATAATTAATAAATTATATATTAATTTAAAATTTTATATAATAATATATACGTTATTGTTGCATTTGTTTATTTATAAATTTGGTGAAACTTGTTAAATCCTAATTCTTTAATTTTTTTTTGAAAAAAAAATATGAGTAGTCAAGACAAATTTAAATTATTTAATTTTAAATAGCAGTAAAATTATTTTTAAAATAAAGCAAAAGGAAAAACTGATTTTCTTCTTTAAAGTAAACATCATGAAAGATATCCAATCTAAAATCTGTAAATTATTTGATTTATAAATTAGAATCTATCTATTTTATTTTAATTTGACTATATAATTGATACGAATAAATGTCCTAATTAACTTGCTCAAAAAAAAAAAGAATCAAATTTAAAAATTTGAATTCCTAATTTGATATATATTTATGAGTGGGGAAGATAAATACAGAGTTTTTGGATTGCTTGGAACATTAATAATCTAAATGGAAGTAGGTTTTTTAGTGTTTAATTGTGGTAATTATTATTTAGTAACGTCATTCATAAACAATCAAAACTTACTTAATTAGGCTAATACACATTTAAAAAAAACATGGCTAATACACAAATTACCAAGACAAGGTCAAGAACCACATGTATATATAAAGGAAATATGTATATGTAGTTACCAAGACAAGGTCAAGAAGCTGCCATCGAGCACAAGAGAGTTGACCCATGTTACATTAATCTTCTGTTTTTAATGAGCGTAATCCCAACTTATATGGTAAAAATTGTCATCAGTGGCATCCCGATCATTTTTAGCTGTTAGAAGTTAAATTCATATATGTTCATTCATCAAGCTGTTAAAGAGAGTAGAATTTATTGTCATTGCCTTAAATCTAAATTTAATAAAAAAAATTATAAAAAAATAATTTTATAAATTTATTAAATTTAATATGAATAAATCTACGTAAATCAATCATTAAAAAATATAGTAAATAAAATCTAAAAATTCTTTAGTGCATATGAAACTTGTATGCATGCCAATTGACGTAGCCAACGTAAGTTGGGTCCAAAAAATAGAAGCAAGTGGTAGCTTCATTAAATGTTGATTGGGTCATAACAAAGAACTGATCAATACCGGCAACTCGTTTACATCTTTATATAAGCTGATGGGCATCTCCATTTCTTCTTCATCTACAACAATTTCAATTCTCTTTTGTATTTGGTTATTAAAATCTTAACCAGTTTCGATCGATTCAGAAAAGAAAATGAGCAGTCCAGTTCATAATGTTTTAACATCTAGAGCACTGGCTACTGTCATGCTCATGTTGCTGCTCTTGAACACTGCATGCCAGGCCCAACTCATCTCTACATTTTACGACAATTCATGTCCTAATGCTTTGAGTACTATCCGCACTTCCATCAGGAATTCGATTGCACGAGAACGAAGAATGGCTGCGTCTCTCATTCGCTTACACTTTCATGACTGTTTTGTTCAGGTACTTACTAGCTACTTCAAATTCGCATATTCCTTTTATCATATATAGCTGGGAACATTCCTTCATCATCCTGTATTATTCTTGGTTTTTGTAGGGTTGTGATGCCTCCATCTTACTTGACGAGACTTCATCTATCGAGAGTGAGAAGACTGCACTGCAGAATGACAAGTCTGCAAGAGGTTATAATGTCATCGACAAAGCAAAATCTGAAGTAGAGAAGATATGTCCTGGAGTTGTTTCTTGCGCTGATATCCTCGCAGTCGCAGCTAGAGATGCATCTGCATATGTAAGTACTAAATTTTGCTATTTTTCAATTAGATTGCACAAACCCGGATGGCAGATATTTTATTCTCATACATAAATCCAAAATATATATATATATATATATATCAGGTGGGCGGTCCATCTTGGACAGTATTGCTAGGAAGAAGAGACTCAACTACTGCAAGTCGAACTCTAGCCACATCCGAACTTCCTAGATTTACAGATGGCCTCGACAGACTTATTTCCCAATTCCAAAGTAAAGGCCTGAGTGCAAGGGATATGGTTGCCTTATCAGGTATTGGAACCAACATTTCTTCATCTAACAATCCTTGATTTATTATTCATTCTTGAATCACAAATGGTAACAAGTGTTTTCATCATTCCCAATTGCAGGTTCTCATACTATAGGTCAAGCTCAATGCGTTACATTCCGCGGAAGAATTTACAGTAATGGTACCGACATTGATGCTGGATTCGCTAGCACTCGTCGTCGTGGTTGTCCTGTTGATAATTCTGGAAATGCAAAATTGGCTCCACTTGATTTGGTCACACCAAATTCTTTTGACAACAATTACTTTAAGAATCTTATGCAAAAGAAAGGTCTTCTTCAATCCGATCAAGTTCTTTTTAGTGGAGGTTCGACTGACAGCATTGTATCAGAATATAGTAGGAATCCTGCAACTTTCAGCTCAGATTTTGCTTCTGCCATGATCAAAATGGGAAATATTGGTCCTCTAACAGGAACTGCTGGAGAGATAAGGAGGATTTGCAGCGCTATTAACTAGTTTTGATGCAATATAGTACATGTTCATATGTACTTTGAGTTTGGCATTATTTGTTCATTCATTTGGTCAAGTGTAAAAGAGATATATCTTATATTGGTTTATTCATTCTTAATTATATATGCTTGTATTTCATTTGTTGAATTAATTTTCACATTAAATGATAAGAAAATAGTCTTTATGTTCCAAATTAGATATCGTTCTAAAGAGTAATTCTTGTTTCATAATATTTGATGGTTTACAATTATCAATAACATTAATTAATATTTTCAAACTTTATTACTTCTCGCTTTCATAATAATTATTTCTTTTTAGAATAAACAATAATTTATGAAAATAATTAATTAAAAGTAACACAGTCTTTTATTTATGTAATAATAATTTATTAAATACAATTATTAATATAAATACAAAAACCTTAAATGATATCTATTGAAAAACACATAGAGTATATCTTTTTTTTTTAGTGTTGTGTATTACTTTCATGATAAGAAAATATAGTTGGATTTCTTTTTAAAATATCTTTGGACCATGTTTGATATTGTTATTATAAAAATCTAATATTATTTGTAAAATTATCATATTTTAGATTTTTAAAATTTTTATATATTTTTAAAAATGATTTAGTTGCATTATCAACTTAATTCAATACTTTTTGACAAAAATCTACAAATATTAGCTTCTTCAAAGTCGAATACATTCATATTAGAAAAATCTATAATCAATTAAGAAAAAATATTTTCTAATTTTTTACTCAAAATCAATTATTGATAATAATAATAATAATAATAATAATAATAATAATAATAATAATAACAACTCACCTAGCACTTATTATGTGGTCATTCACATTTTTTTTTTCACTGATTATAGCCTTTAAAACATGATTATGAGTAGTAGGCTTTGGTTTTTTTTTTTTTCACAAAACGGTTATCAAATTTTATTATTTTTCATTCATTTTATGTATTTACTAATATTAGTTTCAATGTTTATTTCATCCGTTTTGTACATTACATTGCAGTTATCTAATTTAGAACACTAAAATATAATGTCTGATTTTGGTTTTTAAATTGATAATATTAACATTATCTATTCACTTTATTTACTATTTTTATTCTCGTTTGATATTTATTTGATTATTTGTTATGACTATATTAAAAAGAAAAAATACATTTAAACATGACACTAAAACTAAATTATTGTTCACATAGCAATGGAGCTACGCCTCCTTTTTTTATTTTTTAAGGATACTTTTAGTATTGTTAGTATAAAAATCTGATTTTATTCATTAACTACTATAGTTTTAGGTTTTAAATATAGTTTTATTTGCTCATAAAAGTAGTTTAGTTATATTATCAATTTTTCAGTCATAAAATTTATATTCAAAAATTATATAATCAATTAAAAAAAATTAAATTTTGCCACAAAACTGCAAATGCAGAACTCACCCTCAGTGCCGTAAGCATGACATCCATTTGGGTCAAATTCTTCTTCAAGCAAGATATTATATAAACCATATCATCCATTTGTTTGCTGAATTTAAAACTCACGGTCCCTAATATGCTCTCTCAATCAGTGAAAGTAGTGACACGATACCATATTGTTTGTTCTATTCTTGTCACAACCAGGGCCTGGATCAAAACTAAAAAGTTCTAAGCCTGAAGTAGCCTAAATCATGGGCCCATCTGGCCCAATACCAGCTGCACCTAACACTCTATTTGAGAGGTTGTTCGAGGTTTTATATGGTTTTGAAATGATGATTGTGTTTGGACAAGATTATGGTTTCATAAAGCAAAGTTATTCCGGGCAAATTATATTATGGATTTTTGACTATGTAGTAATATAAACTAAAAATTCATGACACGTGTGACAGTAAAATAAAATTGCATATTGATTTTGTGTGTTCCTACCTCATGTATAAATTTCTTACTTACATTCTTTGTTTTTATTTTTTTTTTGTTTCATTTTTTTCTTATAAATGAGATTTTTGTATGTTTTTATATATTATAATTTTATATAGAATTATATAATTTATATTATTATATATAAATATCTGGTATAATTTATATTATTATATTAATTAATTACATTAAATTATATTATAAATTCTATAAATTAATTATATTATAATTATATTATATTAAAATATTATTATATTAAATTAATTATATTATATTTTTATAATATAATATAATATAATTATATTAATCAGCTTAATAAAAAAAGAATTTACAATTTACTAATAATAAATCTATAATTTATACCAAATGAATCTAAAGTTTACTGATGATGAACCTATAATTTACAAAAAATAAATATACAGTTTACTCATAATAAATTTACAGTTTATAAAAAATAAACCTATAATTTACATTAAATTTACAAAATCTTCATATAAAAATTGGATAAAAAATGAACATATAGTTTATTACTAATGAATCTACACTTAACAAAAAATAAACTTATAGCCTATTGATAATAAATTTATAATTTATATTAAATAAACTTATAAATTTATAATTTATATTAAATAAACTTACACTTTATAAACAATGATCTTACAGTTTTCTCATAATAAATCTACAGTTTACACCAAATAAATTTACAATTTACAAAAAAAATAAATATATAGTTTACTGATAATGAATCTACAATTTATAACAAATGAACATGTATATTTAAACTAATCAACTTAGACCATATAACAAATAAACCAAAAAACATAAAGATCAATTTAGTAATATTAATATAAACATAAATAACACACCTACAAATACAAAATTTACAAATTTAAAAATTGATAAACACTATTTAATTTATATACTAAATATAAAATATATTATAATTAATCATAAATTTTGTATTGTTTTATTTTTAATTGAAGATTTTAATTCAATTATATTTGTTATTTTTGTATTATTTTTTATAATTTTTATTTTATATTATGTAAATAAAATAAATATTCATTAAATTAAATAAATTATAAATATTTAAATTGATTTGTGGAATAAAAATCTCATTTAGAATATAATAATATAAATTATATAATTTTAATAATATAATATTATTAAATAATATAATATCATTATAAATTATTATAATTATATATAATATAATTATATATTATAAGAAAAGAAAATGAAACAAGAAAAAAAAAGAAAGCTATAGTTTTTTTTTTTTTTTGTCTCTTACATGTGTTATGAATCTCTGATATATAATATTATACGAACAGAGATTTATGATATAACAATCCGTTTTTTAGAGAGTTTTGAAAATTTACTGCCCTTCTATTTTCAAACCATCCAATTTGTGAATTGAGAAGATAAATATATTTGCATTGTCTTATTTTTTTTATTGCATTTTCTAATTTGCCTTCATCATCTTCTAGTAATTTCAGAAAACCTTTATAGTAAAAGGTAACCAGCTAGAATCCTAAATCATTTATTTGTTATTGTAGAATCCTCAATTATTTAATGGTAACGGAAATTTTGTAATTATCACATAAAACCTTACTTTATTTTACCTTATAACCAAATACAATATCCTTACCTTTATTTTACCTTAAAAATAACCAAGTATAGTAAATACACTAAACTTTATTTTGCTGTCCCTTCCTCCTAAATAACACAAATTTATAAAGTTTTTTAAGCCATGAAAAAATTTTAGTCTATCTTCTCTTAAATTAGTATTTTTAGAGTCAAACTAAATTAGATTGATTAGTTGAATCAATAAACTTGAAAATAAATTAGTGGTTCAATTTGATTACGAGTCAACGACTAATCAATCAAACAATTAGTTTAAATTAATAAATCAAACCAAATTGTTCTAAATTTAAAATTATGCCATTTACAAAAATTTTAAAATTTTTAAAAATAAGACTCTTTTACTCAAAATTTAAATGTTAGAAATATTTTTCTTATCATCTTATCATATTATACTTTTTTATTTTAAAATATTTTTAGTTATCTATATAATTTTTTTATTTTTTTAAAAATAATACACTATTAAACCAATCAAATCAATCAAATTGAAAATCAACCAACCATTTAATAACTAATCTGATTTTAAAAATTATCTTAGACAATGTGTAAATAAAAAAGTTAAACATGCCTAAAATTTACTCATTAAGACATATTCCACAAGTTATAGTTTTCACTAATTTTCATATTAAATATCATCATTAAAGAAAATTTTTTATAATTGATAATAATAAAATTATTTATGCATTTTATTTTCTCTGTGTTACTCATTTAAAAATAATATTTGACTATAATAGCTATACATTTTTAGCTAAAAATTACTTTATTATTTTCTTATTTCAAAATATTAGAAAATTAAGATATTATGCATATTTTGGGTTTTGACAAACAATCTATACCCACTTTCTTCATATCATCATTGCCCAATTAATGTTGCAATTTTAAGTTTTTTTTCTTAAATTTTCAATTGTTACCACGAAAATAAAAATATATATAAAATGATATTTTAATATCAAAAATAAAATATGAGAAAAACATATATATATATATATATATTGAAACAAATGCTAAATTTAACTATCAAATCATAGTAGTAAAAAATAGTACTATTAAAGCTAAGTAAAGACAACCAATTTTTCAAATCAACATGCAACCATTAAATTATGTAAAAAAGAAAAAAAAAAACTTCATCTTCTAACAAGAAAGAGAGTCGAAAATTGGCCTAACTCTCTCTATCAAAATAACTTTATTAAATCAAAGAATATGAAATGAAATTCAAGCTACTAACTCAATTACTCATTCAATATCAATTGAAACTGAGCAGTAATTTTTTAAAAAATTAATAATTTAAGCATCAATATAACAAATCTCAATAATTGTTGCATCAATTTCACGCTACATCATCCATAAATATCTTTTAAAATTTTAGTTTTCTATAGAATTATTAAAGTTTAAAGATGTAAGATACCTATCTCAATCTCCAATTTTATTGGAAAATCCAAAACAAATATTGCATTCAATATTCACTATTATTGGAGTATCAATTATCGATTATCAATAAAATAAGATGGTTGAATATTTGAAATTATAACTCAACTCAATAATTATTAAAACTATAAAATGACTCCTTCAGTCTTTGAATGAGCTTGATAGCGTGAATGTTATTAATAAACTAAAGTCTACTATCAAAAGCAAATATAAAAAATTTAAAAACCCAACAAAAAATAAAACTCTCGTAAAGAGAGAATGAATTTTCATGAAGAAAAAAAATATAATCCTAAAAAAATAATAAAATTAAAATTAAACATACATAATATTAGATTTGTATCCTTAAAGATACAAAAATAATAATCTAATATATAGATATAAAAATCTAGCAAGATCTGAGATATATAATTATTAAAAAAAGAAAATAAAACATAAATAAAATATCTAAGAAATAAACCTAAACAAACTCAAAAAATTAGTAAATTTAGATTTTATTTAAGAAAATAGAGGACAAAACAGAAAAAAAAAAATTAAAAGAAAGGCTAATCTCCGGCAAAAATGGCCACAAATTGACCTTTAAAAGTTGTATGGTTAGAAAGCTTGAATGAAAGAATGAGAGAGAAAAATAGATGAATGACTAGAGAGGTTTTTTTTATTATTATTTTCAAAAGTTTTTCACAAACTACTTAAACGTTATTTAATTTTATCAATTAACTTTTGCTTGCAGCCATGAACTTTGAAAATTTTGGCAACACTTAATGGTTTAATTAAGTCTCTTTACATACTTTTAGACTCAAAGTTAAATAGGTCAATCCAAAAACTTGTCCACTTAAATATGCACTATACTCATGAATATCGATTTTCATGATAAATTCATTATCAAATGCTTTATTTTGTTACGAATTTGTCTTTGATACTATCATATAAAAGTATCCTAAAAGGGTTGGTATTTGACTACCTTATTTATTTAATACATTTTTCGTTTTACACATATTATGAATTGGACAAAGGAGGAGCAGCTTAAAAGGGGAAAAAAAAATTCAAAAACTGTATCGTTGAGCAAATCAAACTCAATAAATATCTAATGGAATTAATTAGAGTATAAACCGTTGAAGAATTCTTTCACTCAACATTTAAGACTTAGCAAATCATAATTAGCTTTTTCCAGAGCCCAGATTACAGTTTCCAAAAACGGCGATATAATATAACAACAATCAGTATAGTTTTACATTTTTTAAAATATATATATATATATATATATGGAGTTACAACCTGTAAAGCAAATACAACTTTCAATATTTCACTTTGGTCATAGCAAATATCAATTCATACTAGTGAAGCTCACAACCTGTTAAGCAAATTATTATTATTATTACAAAATTGATACCATCAGTCAGCTTGGTTTTGATCAATTATTATTTTCTCTTTTCCCAATCACCATATGCCTTTGCTTGCTTGAAACTAATTCCCCTCTCCAATGGAATATTTTCTTCCTGTGAATCACTCACTTAACCCAAATAAACCCGGCGACGTTTTATATCAACAACAAAGATCCACTTAATTTCAATTCCGTTGGTTGGTGCAAATTGAAAGTCAAACTGTTTATTACCAGATTGGAAATAACTTACTTTCGTAGTAGAGCAGACATTTCCAGTCACCACCATACATAGATCGAAGCAAAAACAAGCCTGATCCTCAAATCTTTTAAGACGCGTATGATTTTCACCCAGTTGTCAGTTAATCCTCGCACTCAGTATGGTTTAGATTTGCAACTTTCAATTAGAAGAATGACAACCCTTTTTTTTCTTTTATTTTTGGTTAATTTTAGAAAAAGATGTAAAAATAAAATAAAGAATTTTATAAATGTAATTGAAATTCAACGGAAGTTGTAAAATACATGATGCTCCAATCATGATTATTCCAGTAGACCAAAAGCACAAAATAAAATCTCTTTATAGTTAATATCTTTTAACCTATATCAAAAGTAGCGTAAAATGTCAATAATTTGATGGTATAATCACAAGTCTTTATATATTGACTAGGCTATGTACCCTAATTTAGATATAATTCAAATAGTTTTCCACCATCAAGGAAACATACATTTGTAATTAATAACTGTTGTGATTTTATCTAGGTTTTAATTATTATCTAAATACTTAAATAAATAAATTAATTTATCAATAAGTAGACGACTTAAAGTCTCTTTTAAAAGCGATGTGTATAACATTCTCCTACTTGGCCTACTTGAAAACCATAGTAGTTGGATACTATAATATGGTCATGCTAAGAAAACTCTACAAACACCTTTCTTAAATAAGAATTTCATACAAGAATTATGACAGTCATATCTCATGATCTAAAAATATTTCCTTTTGTACATTGTTGTGCATAAAATTTGCAAAACAACAGTCAATGGATTTACTTAATAAATGACAATTCAATAATCCATTTTGGGTCCTAACAACATCACTTATGTGCACAAACAATGTGTTCTTTATTTTGCAAAATGTACATCAAAATCTTAATTCAAGAAGTAAAAACAAACTCAAAACTTTAATCAACTAACAAGCCCCACATGATCCATATACTGGATAGCCGATGATACTTTGGTCATAGGATCTGCAATCATGAGTTTTGTACTAACATATTAGATACATACTTCATGTTTCTTGACATGATCTCTAACAACAAGATATTTTATATCTATATGCCTGTTGTGACTTCCATTATTGTTATTTTTAGAGAAAAATACTGCTACAAAATTGTCACAGTATATCTTCAATGGTCTTTCTACTGAATTGATAACTTTTAGATCAGAAATAAAATTTCTCAACCATAAAGTCTGTGATGTAGCTTCATAAAATGCAATAAATTCTGCTTCCATAGTGGATGAAGCAACTATTGTTTGTTTAACACTTCTCCAAGATATATATCCTCTAGTAAGAAGAAAGATTTATCCAGAAATAGACTTTCTAGTATCCAAACATCCACCAAAATTTGAATCAGAATATCCAACCAATTCCAAATGGTCAGAGTATATGTAAGTAAGCATATGATTTTTGGTCATTTGCAAATATCTTATAACTTTTTTAGCAGCTCTCTAATGATCCAAACCTAGATTACTTTGATATCAACCAAGCATTCCTACTGCAAATTCAATATCAGGTCTTATACAAACTTAAGCATACATCAAGTTTCCTACTATAGATGCATATGGTACATCTTTCATCCCTTCTTTTCTAATTCATTTTGTGGGCATTGAGCTCGATTGAACTTATCCTCTTTAACAATGGGTACTGGTGTAGAAGACCAATGTTGCATTCTAAATCTTTCCAAAACTTTGTTAATGTAGGCCTTTTGAGATAAACCCAATATCCTTAAGGTTCTATCTCTGCGAATCTCTATGCCAATGACATATGAGGCATCACCCATATCCTTCATCTCAAAGTTTTCAGAAAGAAAACATTTTGTTTCACGTAGCAAACCCAAGTCACTATCGGCTAATAGAACATCATCAACATATAGGGCTAGAAAAATGAATTTGCTCCCACAAACCTTAAGGTATACACACTGATCAACAATGTTTTTAGTCAGACCAAATGAGGTTAAAATAATATGAAATTTTGTATACCATTGGCGAGATGCTTATTTTAGTCCATATATTGGCTTTCTTAATTTGCAAACCAAATGACCTTCTTGACAAAAACCTTCAAGTTATTTCATGTATATCTCTTCCTTAAGATCTCCATTTAGAAATGTCGTTTTCACATCCATTTGGTGTAACTATTGGTCAAAATGAGCTATTAAGGCCATGATTATCCTAACTGAATCCTTAAGGTATACACATTGATCAACAATGTTTTCAGTAAAACCAAATGAGGTTATAGTACTATGAAATTTTGTATACCATTGGCGACATACTTGTTGTAATCTATATTTTGACTTTCTTAGTTTGTAAACCAAATGACCTTCTTAACAAAAACCTTTAGGTTGTTTCATGCATACCTCTTCCTTAAGATCTCCATTCATAAATGTCATTTTCATTTCCATTGGGAGTAACTCCAGGTCAAAATGAGATATTAAGGCCATGATTATCCTAAATGAATCCTTCTTTGAAACTAGAGAGAAGGTTTCATGATAATGTCTTATTTTTGAGTGAAATCTTTAGCTACTAGTCTAGCTTTAATTCTTTCGATATTACCTGAGGAGTCTCTCTTGGTTTTATAAACCCATTTACAATTAATGGTTGTCACTCCTTTCAATAACTTAACTAGTTCCCATACTGTATTTTTAGCCATAGATTCCATCTCTTCTTTCATGGCATCAAACCAAAGTTTGGAATTACTTCCACTTATGGCCTATAAAAACAAACTAGGATCATCTTTTGGTCCAACGTCAAAATCAGACTCTTGTAGATATATAATATAGTTGTTAGATATTGCTAGCCTTCTTACACTTGAGGATCTTCTCATTCCCACTATTTGTTGTATTGGTTGTTCCTCATGAACTTGTTCTCGGTGTTCATTATGAACTTACTTTTCAGGGAGTAATTGTTCTTGAATTGGTTGTTCTTTAAAATTTAAATGGTCATTTTGAAGAACACTCAATTCCATACTTATTGTGGGACTTACTGTATGATCTTTTACTTCTTCAAATTCAATATTTTGAGGAGAATCGCTCCCATTAAATTTAAAGTCCTCGAGAAATTTAGCATTTCTAGCTTCAATAATTCCAAGAGAATGACTTAGATAATAAAATCTATATCCTTTTGAGTTTACTGCATAACCAATGAAATATATACTGTTTGTCCTTAGATCCAATTTCTTTAAATTTGGATTATATACCTTTACTTCAATTGGACATCCCCATACATGAAAATGATTTAAGCTAGATTTCCATCCTTTCCATAATTTAAATGGTGTTTTAGAAACAACCTTTGATGGAACTCTATTTAAGATGTATATTGATTGCAGTTTTCAAAGCTTCACTCCAAAAGGATATAGGAAGACTAGCATAACTAATCATGTTTTTTACCATGCCTATAAGCGTACAGTTTTTTCTTTCAACTGCACCATTTTGTTGTGGTGTACCATGCATGGTATATTGACTAATTATACCTTCCTCTTGAAGGAACTTAGCAAATGGACCCATCAATTGTCCCTTTTTCTATATACCTTCCATAGTATTCTCCATCTTTGTCTAACCTTACTATTTTGATTTTCTTTTGTGTTTGTTTCTCTACTTCTGCTTTATATGTTTTAAAGACATCAAGTGCCTCTACTTTATCATTTAGAAGATAGAGATGCTTATACCTTGTATGGTCATTAATAAATGAAATAAAATATTTCTGCCCATTGAGACAAGGAATATTAAATAGTCTACATATATTTTTGTATATGATCTCTAAAATTTTAGAACTCCTTTTGGCACCCTTTCATGGACTTGTTGGTCTACTTTCCCTTTATGCAACTCAAACAAGTACCTTGATTAGTAAAGTCAAGAGTTTTAAGAACTTCATCGCTTACTAAACTTTTGATTCTGTCTATAGAGATATGTCCTAATCTCCTATGCCACAAATTGAATGAATTCTCATCAATAACACTACGTTTTATATCACCATGCATGTCTGAAAAATTGCATTCATACTTGGGGTCCAAATCAAATTTATATAAATCCTTAGCCAAACATACAATGTCAACAACACTTTTATTTTTGAACATATAAAACATAGAGTCTTCAAAATTAAATCTAAAATCACGTTTTACAAGTCTAGAAACTGAAACTAAATTTCTTGAAAATGAAGGAATATAAAAAATGTTTTCAAGGTCTAAAACAAAACTATTTTCTAAAACTAATCTAAAGGTCCCCATAGTTTTAACTTGTGAACACATTTGATTACCTAAATAAATGTATTGCTCACTTCCATCAACTTCCTTTGGTTGAGAAAGTCTTGCATGGTATTGACAATGTGAATTGTAGAACCAAAATCAATACACCAAGTATTATTTGGAACATCAACCAAAAGAGACTCATATTGTTTTCAAGCCATTTCTTGTACTTGATACAATCCTTCTTCATGTGTCTCTTTTTATCACAAAAGAAGCATGCATCCTTATTCTCATATATCTTCATTGCACCTTTCCATCTTTCTTCCATTTGGGAATACCTTTGGCATTTTTCTTATTGTCCCTTCCATAAGTCACAAGATTAGCACTTTCATGCTTCATGTTAAGTTTCTCATGTTTTAGCCTTTCATTCTCTTGCACACACATGGTCAAAAGTTTATTGACAGACCAATCTTCTTTATGTGTGTTATAAAATATTTTGAAAGGATTGTATTGTATAAGCAAAGAGTTTAGTATAAAATGAACAAGAAAAGCATCGAAAATATCAATTTTCAAGGACTCAAGTTGAGCAGTAATGTCTCTCATCCCCATAATGTGCTTACGCACTCCCTTAGAATTGTCAAATTTCATTCTTGAAAGTTTCTTCACAAGGGTGTTTGCTAATGCCTTATCAAAAGTAACAAATTGTTCTTCAATTGCTTTCATAAGATCCTTGACATTCTCACATTGTGGGATTGAACTCTCTAATGCTCTTATTTATATGAACCTCCACGAACATCATTTATATGAGCCTCCACGAGCATCATACTCAAGCGATTAGATTTCTCTCTTTGCTTACAGTGAGAAATCTATAGTGGCTTACTTGATTTTGTGAGAGCAAGTGGTGCATCCTCACGAAGTGACAATTCAAGATCCATACACCCAAGTGATAAAAGGATTTGTTCTTTCCAGTCAACAAAATTATTACCACTTAGCATTGGAATATTTGAAGTATTCACTAAAGTAGTAAGAAAAACTATATTAGACTAAGAAAACACAATAAATTTCATGTTATAAAGTCTGAAATTATTGGTAAAATCTATCATCCATGTGGGCAAAGGTAGCAACATGGGTGATTTCACCGATCCGTATTGCAAAACTAGTTCCCAATGAATACAAAATAAATAATCTATACCTGAGGACCTAAGAATATTAATTTTGTATTCAAAAATTCATTACCTTACCAGAATTAATTTATAAGAAAACAACTATATTCCTGTGGATCGGATAATTATTTTTATAAATTAACTGTATATAGATGTCATTTATTTTATAGTCTCAAATATATACATGTATAACTATAAAATACTTTATTACTTGGGATGTTGTGGCTATTCCCAAGATTAAAATAAAATGCAAAAGTATGACATCTATTTAAATGAATAATTTGGTGTTTAATTTGTATAATTCCATATAAACCGAAGTATTTACAATGACCAAAACATATTAATCTCGAATATGAGATGTCTAACAAATATGTAAAATTTGTTCATTTAAGGTCACAAATTAAATGCCACCATTTTATTACAACTACAAAAGCCATGAACATAAGTTATCTACTTGTGTTAAATTCCAATGGTAATATTTAATTAAAATATAATGTACGAAAACAACAAACAAACAGGTCAATGAAAGATATAAGTATATATTTGGCTACTGAAATAGCCACAAAATGGGTGGTGGATGCGAAACACTAAGTTTCACATAAAACAAATTTAATTTGTCATTTTCTTCAATAAGATAGATATGCAAACAGTGGCCATAACAGCATATCAAACATTGTCCTTAACATTTTTATATCTGGTCATACAACAACTTGAAAAAGCAAGTTGGAACAAGATTTCAAGATGAATCTCACAAAAGGAACTAAGAGAAATCTATTAAAATCCAGTTTCCGTTTTTTTTTCTTTTTAATGTTTTATAGATAAACGAAACATATTAATAGAATTCCACATACTTTTTGCAAATTCAAAATTCAGATATAATGGATATGAAAAATAAATAAATAACGAAGTGATTTGACAGTAAATGAAAATATATAATATTGAACAATATGACTAAAGTATGGCTTTGATATCATTATTGTAAAAATAAAACAAAGAATTGTATAAATGTAATTTAAATTCAGCGGAAGTTATAAAATACTTAATGTTTCAGCCATGATTGTTCAAGTAGATCAAAAGCATAATATAAAATCTTTATATATTTATTGTCTTCTAGCCTATACCAAAAATAACGTAAAATGTCAATAATTGATAGTATAATCACAGGCCTTTATATATTGACTAAGCTAAAGATTCTAATTCAAATATATTTTAAACAATTTTCTACCATTAAGAAAACATATAGTTGTAATTAATAACTGTTGTGATTTTATCTAGAGTTTCATTATTATCCAACTACTTAACTTAAATAAGTAGATTAATTTATCAATAAGTAGGTCACTTAAAGTCTTTTTTAAAAGAGACGTGTATGACAAAAGAGAGAAATAAAAGAATTGAATTTTGAAGTGTAAAATATAATTAAAGGTCTTAATTGAAGAAAATTGTGTATATATATATTGGAATGGAACAAGAATAGAAATTTTGTGAAGTGCATATAAGTTGCAAGGACATACAAACCTAAAGTTTTAAGATTTGGGGTTAGCCTAACTAAGTGTGTATTTCACAAGACTCATGAAAGCTGTTAGTTCGACAAAGACAAGTAAGAAAATAGATACAGTTGATGCTCATGATTCTCCTTCTTATGAGACAAGAATGACTCATGGTTGATGGTTGGTTTTGTGGACACATAATTACGGTTTCAATTATTTCCATTTTTCTTAGAGCTTTTTACACTCTCAAAGAGAGTGTGAATAGTTGAAACTCTCAATAAAATTTATTTGTACTCTTTTTAAAGTTAAGGAATGCAGGAACTTCTAGGAAAATTGGAAATAGCTAGAGCCCATAATCAGTGCTTATGATTCTCCTCCCCACGAGCTAAGGATGGCTCATGATTGATCGTTAGAGACAGTAGTTAATGAATTTTTGCGGTTGGTGTGACTCCCAAATAGGTTAATGACACAAGGTGACTCTAGTTGATAAAGTTGTGCTGTGAGGATGAAGAAAAGCCAAGTGACTTCCAAATAAACCGACACAGTAATATGACTTCTGGTGAAAAGGCGATAGTGCAAGGTGACAAGCAGACACCTCATGGTTGGATACAATAGTTGATGAATTTCTATGGAGACACTGTTGGTGCTGGTGAGCCAATCCTAATTAATATATGTAGCGTCCCAAGTTTTCTTTTGTGGTAATATTTCAAAAATCATTTTTTTGAGAAATATAATTCATAAACTTTAATTTAATTTTTTTTAAAGTATATATTAAGAACAATAATGTCATTAACTTTAATACTGGATTAAACACTAGTGTTAATTGCTTCCAAAAATTCAAACACTAACGAGCATTAAGATGATACCCAATTATTACCTCAATTGTGTTAATTGCAAGGCCGGATCAGTAAAATCGAGAATTGATTAATAGTTCAGTTTGATTCAATCTAAAAATTTGACATCCAAAAAGCGGATCAAAATTGCCCAAAACTGGAAGCTGGATCAAACCGATTCAGTATAAAGCTACGTTGTTTTGTAAAAATTTAAAATTACACTATTTTACTTAAATTAATTTTACTTAAATTTTAAATTTTAAAAATATTTGTAATTATTTTATTATATTGTTTTTTGTTATTTTATTATATTATTTTTTCTAATTTTAAAATATTTTTAAGTATTATATATTTTTAAAAAAAATTAAAAATACCTTATTGAACTAGACTAGTTAAACCAATCGAACTAGTCGAATCGAAAACTAGCCAATCGATTGGTTCGAGCTCCAGTCCAATTTTAAAAATAATGGTTGAGATTTAACAATTTATTTTTAAAATTGTTGAAGAATTTTAGAAATAATTTTCTTGAAAAATTTAACTTTACATCTATTAATTTTGAAGTAATATGATTAGAAATTTATTAATATAAAAGTCTGAGTTAAATATAAGTGGGAGGTGAAAATTAAACTCAAGAAGATTGAATAAAGAAGATTTCGAGATAACAATGAGAATTAAAAATAATTAATTAAAGAAGATATGGATAGTTATTAAGGACCAAAAAATGACATTATGTTTGCTTTAAAATTATTTTTATATTTTTAATAAATTTATATATGTAAAATATAAATTTTTCATTTTTTGGACTTAAATAACATTTAAATAATATAATAGGGGGTTAAATTAATCAAAAAATAATTTGGACTAATATACTTTTTAAAAGAATTCAAAGAGGTAATTGAAATTTTATATGTTAAAAAATTTTAAAAAGACTGATATGAAATACTTAAATTAATTTAATGAATTTAATTATGAAAAAAATAGTGATATAACCATTATAAAATTCAGGTTATAGTTTAGCGAGTATTGGGTGACTATCAGACAGCTCATGATTGGATACAGTGGTTAATGAATTTCTATGGAGACAGTTGGTGCCTGCGAGCCAAGTGACTCCTAATTAACAAATATAGTTTTATTTTTTTCTGGTAACATTTCAAAAATCATTTTTCTGAGAAATATAATTCATAAATTTTAATTTAATATTTTTGAAGTATATATTAAGGACAATAAAGTCATTAACTTCAATACTGGATTAACACCGAATTAATACTATGAGAAGGGGAGAAAAAAACCGGAGTGTTAATTTCTTCCAAAAATTCAAACATAGCATTAAGATGGTTCCCAATTATTCCCTCAACTGTGACTTGTGAGAGATACTGGGGAGAGAAGGGAAAATGGCCCACAGAATATTTTTCAGATTTTGTTAGGAGAAAGGTCAGAGAGTTGAACCCGTGAGTTGTGACCCAGCTGCAATTATCCCGAAGACATTGTTCGTATTAATCACTGTAATTTCAATGTTTTGTTCATATTAATCACAGTGATTACAATTAATTCCTCCCATGAAACGGACAAGAGACATAACTACAAAGACATGATAAGAGACACCTGTGAGAAACATAAGTACAGACAATCAATGGCTCAAAATTTTTATACCATATCTGGCGCTGTACTTGAAAGCAATGTCCTTTTATATCAGATCATTGACCGGGTACAAGACTACGGACCACTTATTCATCACCTTCTTAGTTTTCACTTCCAAGAGCATGCGGATGAGTTTAGTAATTGAAACCAATTAGAAATACGTAGTTGCAAGTATAATGACCTGTGGGAATCATATATACTTAGCTGCTAATTACATTGTCATGCAGTGCAAAATAGATTGTAGGAGGGATCATGTGTATATGTTAAGTCAAGTGATTGATGCTCTTCTAGGGAGCCAACCAATGCTACTTTCCAGTTATACTTTGCTCGAAAGCCTCATCTTATATACTTTCCTTTTTACAGTAGGCATTGTTAGCAGGGGAGGGGTAGTTGGCAGTTAGTAGGATGGGAGACCTGTAACTTCATCAGTAAAGTCCCAATGACCACGGGTTTCTATTTCACCACAAAGCAGTGGGGAGGCTCCAATCCAAGACCTCCTTAATTCCTGCAGGAATTCATTACCACTCGGCTACTGCAAAAGTGGCATCATCTCATATATTCACGTGAATCTTTTAAGACAATACACTATTGATACGTACACACATGAAGGCAAAGAGTGATCGACTTCAATTTAACAGTCATCATTTCCTTGAAAATGAGCACAGAATGTAAAGTATTTTCAATGATTTACGCTCCTAAAATTGTGAGGAAAGTGTAATCCCATTCAAGTAGCCATTTACTGTTATCCCCAAACCAGCATAATCTAAGAAGAGGAGATCAAGCATATTAGGACCAATTAGTGCACCACAAGCTTACAATGTGCTACAACCTGATTGAAGTATAGAGAGCATCAATGTACCCATATCATCCAAAAACTAACAGAAGGAAAGCTATGAGGCCAATTCTTTCCACTAGCATAATGAATAAAGCAAGTATGAGAACAATTATGCCTAAACAAGCATATTTTGTGGGTTTACATGCAAGGAGCATTTCCTCAAATGGCCATTAACAATTAGATTGATCAGAAATAGCCAACACCTCCAAAAAAGTGAAGCTGATATACAGATGCTATGCAAAAGAATTGACAATAAACAAACCAGCTGATAAGCAATGAAATGACTTCTACTCATGTGCTTCCAGGGGCATCACTTCCTGCAGCTGGCTTCCGATTTAAATAGCGAATAACAGCATCTTCAACCCTGTTGAATTACCAAATTGAATCAAATAAGGTTCAATGTTTCACTGAGCCGTAACATGGATGATTAAAACTCAATTAAATTTATAAGTCCTCACTATGCACTCCCACTGTCATTACCCACCCCCCTTTTCTTTTGGTAGCTAGGATAGCCTCTAAGGATATATGAATCATACAACTGATTAATAGCAGCATTTATAAAGGGTAGTGCAGTCAATAACAGGTTCTAAGATCAAATAACATCTTAGAAGCCACATGTGAAGTAACCAGATAATGAATATCACATTAGTTGTCCTACAAGCGATGTAATGAGGCACATTGGACAGCACATTTTCTCTCTCTCAAGTATAAGTTAATCCTGGACAGCACATTTTCTCTCTCTCAAGTATAAGTTAATTCTTAATGAGGTTGATATGAAGTTGATTGTAAAATTCAAGTTCCAGTGGATGACTGAATAGGCACAACATGACAATGATAAAAAAGAACAAGGAAAAAATTTCGAAAAGGAACTATCAGCAATTAAGCTTACCATGGTTGGTTGAAGAAATCTGCACGGCGCTCTTTTTCAGCACTTCTACTAGCTTCTCCAGCTACAAGCTTCAAATCCCTGCTTTGAGATTCGATCAAAGCATTAATAAATTCCACAGGTGATTGACTGAACCCTAGGAAGAATGCACGCCTCCTACGATGTTCATGAATTTTTCTTATGGCAGCACATATTGCTTCATCACAGGTATCAATCTCTTTGTTCTTATCTGCATTGGCCAACAAAGCAGACAACTCCCTCTGTATTGGAAAGGGGACATCTACAACAACATCATAACATGCGGTTCCAACTGGACTATTTCCTGAAAGCTTTATCTTATGCTCCAATACTATCGGTTGAGGAGGCAATAAATGCTGTGATATCTTCTGTGAAACCATGGTAAACTTCATCTTTGCTTCCCCAAAT
>CATIWR010060153.1:0-17715 GCA_949677035.1 Omphalea diandra
ATTAACAGTTAAGCTCTGGACCACCTGATTCCAGTGGTTACGTCCATTCTTTTCTAAGGCAGGAAAGATAATGGGAAGTATAACTTTTCTGTTCTGTCTGATTAAGTTCTCAATGTGATCATTGTTCCACAAGTACAAAGCTCTTTCTGCCACCTGAAGAAATGACAGTTAGCTAAACCTTCTACCATAGCATGAATAATCAATTACAGGTAGATCTAAATAGCCATAGCTTTCAAGTCCAAGATGCTTGCATAAATTTCAAAATTTACTTGCATGAACCACACTGCTACCATCGTAATCATAAACATAGTATTGTCCATGGACAGACCTGATCCGTCATAATTCAACGCACACCATTCAGACATGATCCAATATACCAATATAAATCCGAAATAGGATCTATTTCTAATAAAAAATCTATCTTCACAAAAACAAAATACAATTTAATTGAACAGATAAAAACCATATAACCAATTTTATCTAATTCTACAGTGAACCGAAACTTCCAGTTCAAATCAGAAATTGTAATCACAGTTCAATTACACTTTTGTTGCATACCCAACTGCCGGATTGCTGATGCCATCCACACTATGATTGCCATTACCCACATCAGACATCAAATGACAAGCACAACTTTGACTTTACCACTGCATTACAACTTGAACATAATGCTAACAATAATGTAGAGCCCATAACAAATCATGCACGTCCACCATTCACATAGGTACATATGTGGAATGTTTAGACTATGAGACCATATGTGATAGGTAGAATTTATGGCATGCTGCCTAATCTCGCAGGAAGAGCCAGGGAAGGTATCAGAGAAGAGTCTCTTGTGGCATAGGACTGACACTAGTTGAACTCCCACAAGTTGCTAGTCTTCAATGTGAAATTTTGAAGCTCCCTACTTCTTATGTAGCACAAGCAACCAGTTAACTAAGTGTTCCTCTACTTCTTTTCTTCTCCAGGCTTCACATGACCCAAACAGAACCATCATTGGTTTAATGACTGCCATAAGAAACCACGTACGAAACCTATAGGCGATAGTCATAAATTCATTGTACCAGGTTGTATTCAAAAACATTAATCTAGTCACTACTTCTATCATCAGCAACTAAAAGTTTACTTCTGAATTGTGAGGCCTATTAGTATAACAGAAGAACAGTTTAATTCAATTCCCAACATAGAAGTAACTAATGAAATTTTCACGAGCGGTACTTAACAAGTAACAACTAATCACCAAGGGATTACAACTGGAACCCAAAAGGGGCTTCCTTTCCATTCATTCTAACTACACAAATTAAGAGTCCTCATGCTACATGATCTGTTATAATTCTTCCTATAGTCTAAGATCACAATCTAGTCAAGCTAGAAGTTGTCTTTTCTCAATACAGTCTAATTTAACTTTCACTGATTGCCAGCTCTGACTGTGATTGAGGTCACAGGAAAAAGCATTTAACATTTCACTTGCATTTGCCAATCAACAAAATAAGACAGTAATTGTAAGACATGAAATGTAAGCTGCAGGAAATCTAGGATATCTGCAGCAAATATCAAATTCACACGCATAAAAGGCGGGGAAGATAGTTGCAGTGAGGACAACTATAAGAGTTTACTTACAAGACCTGTGCAGCTGCTAATAATGTAGTCAGTTTCAAATTTAGTTGAAGTTTGAGCACAGTAAACAAATTCCCCCTATTGAATACATATGACTTGGGGCAATTTTGTCTAGACTGTTTCTCCTTTTTACTTGGATTAGTTCTTCCATATTTATCCTTTGATAGAGCCTAACACCCTAAATAGTATCGCAAAGGTTTAAACAGGTTGGTTGATTAGGTTTGGAGACATAATGCCCAACCAAACCAAACTTCTCAAGGAAATAAGACTCCCACCCAAAACCAGTCACCAAAGACTACAAACTAAACATTTCAGTTTAATAACTAATTTACAGTTTGGGTTGCTTTAAAAACCTGAAGCCCATGTAATTAAGACTTCCGGGGATTCAAGCCCATGTACATGCTAGGCAAATAAGACCCCATATACTAATGAGAGACCGAAGTGGAAGGATCTCCCTCTTACACAGGAGAAATTTCATCCCACATCACTGAAGAAAACAATGTCCAAATGGCAACCTACACCAATTCAAATGTGGGATGCAACATTGCAAGACTAACTGAGAGGAGATAACCTGACCCTATGAATAAAGAAAACTGCTCCTCCTCATTCTTTGCACTTGAGTACTTTGATTGGATTACTCAAAAGTTAAAACGATTATTTTATTGCAAGTATATGTTGCAGTAAACAAAATACTACTGTTGGTTCAGATTGGCATTTCAAATTTTAAGGGGTTAAACCAACAAACAAACTGAATTACTTGGTTTATTAAATTCACAAAACTAACCAATTGAAATGACAAAGCATAAATTTTGATTTGGTTCAATCAGATTAGGTAGGTTGATGTGCAGCCCTGTCCAAAACAGGGGAAGGTGAATCGTCAGTGGTAATATCGTTGTCATCTGAACAAAAATACCCATTTGCACCTAGCCACAACTTTTTATATTGCTCTCTCACAGGATGATATAAGAATACTACACAGATTAAACTCCATAATTTCATATGAGGCCTAATATAGAAAAAGATGAACTCATTTGTCTCGTTTACTTTACATCTCTGGACAACTATTACAGCTTCATATCAGTAATAAAGTTAAAACCACCAGCAACTCAAACAAAAAGGAATTATGGTTATCAAATAAGTTACAGCTATATTCTACTTAATCGTTTCCACCAGCTGAGCAAAGAAACAAAGATTACAGAAAGTTTATCATCTCAACATCTGAATTCTTTTCTGCCAATCTAGTGGATTAAATAATTATGGTAATTGTTAAAAAAATATGACCAGTAGGTTCATATGCAGTGCCTGCTCTAAAAATATGACCCACTGGGCCAATAAATCATATTATAATGCCAGTATATCGCACATGTCGAAAAGGGATTTTCTGATATCCCTCTCTTCTATCAACTGCAGATGGGAATGAGTAATAAAAGAAATCTTAGCAAAAAACCAAGTGTCCAAAGCTAAAGCATAGAACAGATTATGTGATAACTACAACATATCTGGCTTTTCCAGTTTAACTGAAAACGTAACACCCCTTTGGCAGAAAAAGCACATGTTCAAAATCCAAAAGGTTGAAAAGAGCCAAGCATCCAAAATCCAGACAACCGTGCTTCAATGAAAGATATTAGTTGATGCCAAGTGAAGCAGATGAATTTTAAGATTTAGATAGTTTATTACCTGAAAGTGTGAACTGCTCAAGCAACGAGCTATTTGACGGAACAGGGGTATCATACATCTTTGAAATTCTGCTGGCTGGGTTGCTTCTAATACTTCCTCAAGCTCACTTAGAAACATTACCTCCTTAGAACTATTAGTGATTGACCAGTACTTTAATAAACCCCTTATAACAGTATCTGCAAGCTTGCAGTCTTTCTCCACAAACTGTGTAATGCAATATGATAACTGTTGATGGTACATGGGCAAGCACTTTGGTTTGTGAAGGGGGATTAGTGCCCGAACAAGGAACAATTTATGTTCTTCCTTTAGTGGCAAAGCAAAACCATTGATTATACTCCCTAAAATCTCTAAAAGCTCCGCAATCCCATTATGTTTCTCTGTTTCAAAAATAAAGCGGAAGAAGATATTGTTGATAGCCTTCCTAATAAATGGGCGATGCACCATAAACTTCCCATAGATGCGATGTAGAATTGTCTTCAGGTACTCCCTCTCCCTTGGATCCTCAGAGTCAAAGAGATCTAACAACTTGAGAACAAAAGAGTGATCAATATACCTCTTAGCCAATTTTGCATCTGTCTCAGGAGATGCAACAAATCTCAGAAAGAACTCGTATACAATTTGCAAGTGAGGCCAAGCAGGGTCCATCAAGGGTTCCTCCTCTTCCAAATCAAAGGCTTCTAACACCTTATTCTCACGGGGCTGTGGAGTAAGCGGCCTGAACAAATTGATAGATACCATTTTTATAACTTCTTGCATGACTGTTTCTGTGAATTTCCCATTTGCAGAAGTAACATAATCCACCAGCTCAACCAATGTCTGCCGCTTGATGTCCTTTTCTTTCAAATTCTTAGTTGGATCAGTGAAGTTGAACACCACACAACACAAGTTCAGCTTTTTAATGAACAAATTCTGCTTCTCAGAACTGGGGACATCCCTAAATCCAGGCAATGCCTCATAAGGAGCAGTTACTGAATTGCCATTCAGTTTTGGATTGACAGCTTGGGTGGGCTTACTTCCATGACCATAACCTAAATGTGGAACAGAATCAGAAGCTGGAGGAGATGTACTGTTTGAAGTTACAGCCCTATTAATCATAAGATCACCGCTTCTAGAACTAGTGGAAGTATTCAAAGAAGAAGCAGACGAACCACCGAACTCACGATTCTCAGATGACTTAGATGGCTTCCGTGGAAGCCTACCAAGTATTTGTTTGATCATAGCTCAAAATTTATAAACAAGGATTGAAAATCCTACAAACTAGACTCCTTTAAAGCAGATTTTAGTCCATTAGGACAGAAACTCAACTTCAAAATCACAAAACAGTACACAGGTACATATCAAAGTACAGCAATAAACCCAACATCATGAATTGAAATCACAGATTCAGAAAACCCACTTTCTAACACCAATTCAGAAATATCCAGAGACATTAACAAGACTATCAAAGCAGAGATTCTTGTTTCTACATATCATCATCTAAAGAATTGAGAAGGAGCTCTTTTTTATCTCCAAAAAAAGAATCCACGGATAGAAATGATACCCTTTGACTTAAAATTCAAGTACCCAGATGCAAAAACTGAAACAGTAACGGTAACAAACTTCCCATACAAATCACGCAAACCAGAAAGTTTCAATCTTTGCCCTTTACACCCAAAAATAGAAGCTACCACAGCTGAATCAGATAGAGATAGGATCTGGGCTTTGATCAAAAACAACAAAATAGTATTATTAGTCAACACTCAACATCAAAATTATGGCGAAATAAGTCCCAAAAAAACAAAACAGAAATGAAAAAAGGGACTAAAACGAACCAAACCCCGATTACAACAGAAGAAAAACAAGAATGTTTCATACTTACAAGAGACTTGAAAGATAAGCAGAGCCAAAAAAAGAAAAGCGTCAGTTTTTATTTCTCTCCTTTCCTTTTTCCCCTTTCCCTTTTTTTTTCTCGATTACTTTGGGCCCAGAAAGAGAAAGAGAGAGAGAAGGAAGATGAGTGGCCAAAGCAGCCCCTTTAACACTCACAGTTCATAAATGGAACCCATAATAATTAATATACCACTTAAGAAGAAGATTAAAAGGAAAATTAATTTCCAAGAACAGAGAATGAAATTTTATTGAATAGAACAGAAAGATTGTTCCTGTTTCTTTGCTGTCAGACGTTCTATTTTTTAAAAAATTTTTTTGGTGGATATATTTTTGCTGTTATCCAGCGTTATCAGATGGATCAATTGTGCAGTTTTTGCCAAATTGGAAAGTGATAAAAACTTCAACCCCATATGGGACCATTATGTTTTTGGAAACTCATCTGATGTCACAACAACTTAACCTTTCTCTTTCTTTCTTTCTTTACTTTTTTTTTTATTTCTCTTTTTTTAATGAAATGTTAAATTGATAAGTAATTTCCTTGCAATTAAAATTGAGCCAATAATGCTTCCTCTAAAAAACAAAACTTTTTTGTATAATCAAATATAAATTAAATTTAAAAGCATCCTTAAATTTTTTAGGTGTGAAAAATAATGTTTGTTTTCCACTGAATGATAATAGAAATGAAAACTAGAGTTTGTTGTTAAAGTTTTTTTTCTTAAAAGAAATTATAAATTAATTTTAAATTTCTCAATCATATTTTTCTCTAATTATTGGCAAATTTTTAAATTTGTTATTTAATTTTATTTATCTGCATAGTATATGGATAACATTTATTATGTATCTGAAAAGGAAAAAAATTATAAATAAATGGCAGGTAGAGGATATTTTCATGTCAGTTCTGGCATTTATTAAAATGATTTGTCCTGCTGAAAGTGAGTCAAAAAAGGTACATCCTATATTTTCAAATATGAATTAAACTTTATCATTGATTATTGGCCAGAATTTGAACCTAACCCGTGAATTACATTTACACAAATATGAGTAGAGATGATAGTTAAACATAATTGGTGATTTTTTTTTTCCTTACATTTAATCTACCAAAAATTTTATATATACATAATATATACAAAGAGGGGTATTTTTTTTTTTCTTGAATATGTGAGGAGGATCCAAATCTAAAGAAGCATGGACTGAATTCACCACATAAGATGGTAAATTAACGAAGTCGAAAAAAAACCTTCATATAATTTTTTTTATTTTATTGATGACATTTTTTAATTTTTCATATATAATGTGTAAATTCCTTATGATTAGCTCCTGAAAAATTTCTCCCAAATCTGACTACAAATTAAGCACATCCCCTGCACAACCCACTACTGTTTTACCGTCCACGGCTACAGATTCCCTTTTCAGGTGAATAAGGCATTGTTTAGGTTGGATTCCTCAAGTCTTCAACAACCAATCTCATCACATTCCAAGTTATATAAGATTGGACAGAATACCTCTTAAAAAGAATACAACTTGAGATAATATAATCAATACATTTGAAAGTATTTCCATATGTAAACCATAATTTTGAACTCAAAATTTGTTGTATCAAATCTTACCAGTAACATATTCCATTAGTACTACCTAACACTGATTCCCTTGACATACCCATATGACATGGAAGAGAATAACATGTATAAAATTAATATGATCAGTACATTTCAGATATAAATCACAATCTCAACTTAATCTTTCTCCAAATACCAAAACCAAAAAATCTAAGAAGAGTAAAGATTTTGTGAAATGTTACTGTCCTTGAGATAACGTTGCTCAAAAGTCAAAACTAATCACGATTAGGTTGAGACTAAAGCTTAGTTGAGCTATAGTCCTTAAGATATGGTAGCCCCAACCCAACTATGTTAGGTGGGTGATGGTGAAGCAGTTGGTATTGTGTTTGTGTATTAATAGACACCAAAGTATGAGCATCATCATTCAAAATGAATCAATATCCATTTTGATATGTCACTGGTGCAATTTAAAGGGCACTGCAGCAAAAACACAATTATTTCTCCTAATCCTAGATGGTATAACTAACTTCATGCACCATCTTCATCAGAAAACAGGCAAATCCACATCATTTCATGCACGGACATTTCATCATGGTGGCCAAGGTATTTCATGAATCATTAGCACAAATGATAACAAATCATTCATAGCTGTAAGAGCATTTCTTTATATATTCCTGGTGTATCACAATTATTATACTCCACTAATGAAAAGTCGATCCCACCGTAGCGTTACGATAGTACCCATAATTCTTTCTGTGTGGGAAAAATTATTTAGCAAGAGCATCTCATGGTGTCTACATCTCAGGACATAGTTGTGAGAGTGAAGGAGAGAGAATATGCGAGAAATGTCTAAAACTTCACCTTAATAAGGCCTGTTAGAAACTCCGAATGCAATGAGATTTCAATCTGCATTTCCAGGCCAGCATTTTGACCCAAACTCAAATCCATAATAAAATTATACTCAGCCAATTTCCAACCTAAAGCACTCAACATTTCACTCAAAACAGAACGGAACCAGTGTTAAATTCTGTCTCAAGGAGTATTGCCCAAAATGTTAATGCCTATCAGAGTCAAACAAAGGCAGAGACCAGCTGTAGAAGACAGTAAAAAAAAAAAAAGATTTCTAGCCAACATTAAGCTTGTAAACATTTGCAACATTTGATCCTAACAGATATATTGTTATGTCCTAGATATGTAGGCACAAAATTACTGGCACTCATAAAATAGGGACATAGAAGGTATCATTGAAAACACTACTCTATTTATCACTTTTTCCATTCTCTATACGGATTCTCTTTTGTGAAAGGAGGAAAAAAAAATTTTTGAAGAATATATAGGAACATCAAATGAAGGTCTACAACCACTTGGTATTCTGGTTCAGTTTTTATTTGTTTTTCCTCACAAGCATTAGCCTTTCATTCAGCTTCCGGATCGAAAGGACCACATTTGAAATGGTAAATTTAAAAATGATCCCTTTATGTAGAATTATAACATAAGGATCAATTTAAAAAATGTTTAGTAGCCTTCGATAATAGGCCTGGACCAAACATATTGTAGAAGAGGAAATTTAACAGCCTGCTGCCTTTCAACCACCTTAAAATCTTATGAATGTAATGAATCCAATCTCTAAAAAAAATTGACCGTTCATGGTAATACCAATGGAAACCTCTATTTTCGCTAAGCTGAATAGGTGTAAGGGCTGATTTGCAAGGAATTAACACTAATTTGCTCTTGAAGCTTTCTGAGCCGCAAGCTCTTCTAAATGTTTCCATGAGGCTTCGCATCTTGCTTTAATTTCGTCTTCCTTCCTTTCTGCTTCTTGAAACTTTAGTAAGCACTCATTGAACAGCTCGGGATCAAGATCATCAAAAATCTTGCGGACATTTAATGTCAAGCTATGAACAGCTTGATTCCAGTGGTTTCTTGCATTTTTCTCCAGAGCAGGGAAGATAATGGACAGTATAATCTTATGGTTTTGTATGATCAAGTTCTCAATGGGATCATTGTTCCAAATGAACAGTGCTCTCTCTGCCACCTGAAACAACAAGGATTAATTAAATAGGTGATATACAGATTAAGAAGCTTAAGGATGGAAGCTATCATCTCACCAAATCAATATCACAGCCAAAGTTCAAGATTAAACTACATATAGTAGGGGCTCTTTTCACTTCCAGAAGAAATATAGGGCCTCAGTCTGCTCCAGCTTTGATGTATGAACAGCTGGATCTCAAGTCTGTATGAAACTAGGAACTGTATATGTCCATCTCAAACAACAGATAACACATGCATAAAGAGCACCTAAAGCACATTTGGCTCACCATATAGATGGCATAGAAATGGAAGTGAAAGACATCCGCCAGACAAGTTATCCCAGGATTCCGATCCTATTTCAGTTTCTAGATATCGAAACACAACCTAATGGCAATTTTTAAAATATAATTAATTTAAAGTTCATTCTCGCCTAAATGAAAAATGTGGATATCGTGTAGAAAAGCCACAAAACAAATCCTTTTCCAGCATTTGCATTCTATTTCTGTTGGCCTCAAGTAATTCCAACCTAAAGGTATTTTCTAAGGGAAGAAGATGTACTATCTGCTGAATATAAAACATATTGTCATCTTTATTATTAGTAACTGAAATACTATATAAACCAGAGATGTCCAATAAGCACCAAAACTGTTTTTGTGTTGTCCAGGTTCAGATGCAGTAATTCTGATAATATAATCTTGACACCTAAATTTGTCCAACAAGATCAATATAAACAAAAGCCTAGCTTGATCAGTGATCATATAGCATACTTTCCCTGCACTTTCTAGCATGAGATCACAATCAACTAAATAAAGGCTCCTCATGTTAAAAACATTCATCTTTGAACCATTCAGATACTCTCCAACAACTTGTTACGCTCATAGGACCCAGTTTAGCCCCCCACCGCCACCCTCCCATGTGACAACCACCAGTCCACACAATGGCACCATATATTGATAATGTCTAAATTTCAGGTGGAAGGCTCATCTCTGGTCTCCATCCTCTTATGCTATTTGCTGACAGAAAACCAAAAAGACAATTTCATGCTTTCTTGTTCTTATCTTCCAAGAAAACTCAATGAACATGAATTCCCACTCAAGGACTGCTAATGTTCAAATGTGAACCCCAAACGAAAAATCACCAAAAGCAAAAGACTAGCAAATCCCAAGAAGATGAGACTTGGCAATAACAGTTTACATGATCTAAATTTTATCTGAGCTCTCAACATAAAGAGATAAAGACATTTGAAAAATGAGTAAAAATAGGATCAGAACATATGAATCAACAGAAAGATGACAAGGAACAATTTGGGTTACTATTGACACATCTTTCTCCTACAACAGTAGATATACAAAATCAAAATGAGAGAAAAAAAAGTCAATAATATGATTGTAGAGTTAGCTTTGCTGTTAGATTGAGAAGACTTACACTGAATAGCATTAGGTAACACATCAACTATGTTTCACAAAACAAGTTTATTTTGCATAAAAACAAACAATTTAAACCACATTACATCAGAGAATTCTGTTTAGCACAAAAACTAAAGCCAAACATTTCTAACTATTTGGAGAGAAGTTACCTGAAAGTGTGAACTGTTCAAACACCGAGCAATTCGCTGGAACAAAGGCACCATACAATGCTGAAATTCTGGTGGTTGCGTTGCTTCCAAAACTTCCTCCAGCTCGTTTAGGAACATGACTTCCTTTGAACTATTAGTGACAGGCCAGTACTTTAACAAACCCCTTATTACAGCATCAGCAATCTTGCCGTCTTTCTCCACAAACTGTGTAATGCAGTATGATAATGGCTGATGGTACATTGCCAAACATCTTGGCTTGTGCAGAGGAATTAGAGCACGCACAAGAAACATCTTGTGTTCCTCTTTCAGTGGCCGAGTAAACCCATTAATAATGCTACCCAAAATTTCTAAAAATTCAGCAATTCCATTATGTTTCTCAGTCTCGAAAATAAATTCATAGAAAATGTTATTGATTGCTTTCCTGATAAATGGACGATGGACCATGAATTTGCCATAAATGCGGTGGAGAATAGTTTTCAGGTACTCCCTTTCCCTGGGATCTTCAGAATTGAATAAATCCAGCAACTTCAGAATGAAGGATTGATCAATGTATCTTTTAGCTGGTTTTGCATCTGTCTCAGATGATGCCACAAATCTCAAGAAAAGCTCATAAACAAGTTGCAAGTGTGGCCAGGTGGTTTCCATAGAAGGTTCTTCCTCCTCCAAATCAACACCATCTACAATTTTACTCTTACATGGTTGAGTAGTAAGTGGCCTAAATAAATTTGTAGACACCATTTTTACAACTTCCTGCATAACAGTTTCAGTAAATTTTCCATTCATAGAAGTTACATAATCTACTAGCTCTAACAATGTCTGTCGCTTGATATCCTTTTCCTTGAGGTTCTTTGTGGGATCCGTGAAGTCAAATAAAATACAGCATAAGTTGAGCTTTTTTATAAACAAATTCTCTTTCTCAGAATTTGGAACATCCCTGAGTGCAGGCATTCCTTCGTATGAAGAAAACCATAGGTTCCCATTCAGCTTCGAACTCACGGCTTGCTGAATCTTGTTACCATGGTTTTGTCCTGTGTCTGGAACGGAATTATCTGATGCTACAGATACAATGTTTAACACTGGCTTACTAGCCCCCAAATTACTGCTTCTTAAGCCAGTGGAAGCATTTGAATTGACGTAAACAGTTCGACCATGATCACGATTTTCAGCCGATTTAGACGACTTTCGTGGAAGCTTTCTGAGTATTTGTTTTAACATAATTTAGATAAACAAAATGCCCCTTTCTAAAATAACCACAACAGCGATTCCTAAAATGTTCACTGCCCAGTTCAAAACACTGCTCTAAATTCACCAAACAAAACCAAAATTCCAAATATCAAGACAAGTGCTAACAGAAAACTGAGATTCAATGGCTGTACTTTCAAGAACAAAGCAAACAAAGAGGGCCAAAACCTCCTTCTCATCCACAAGAGCCAAAAGCAAACTCATTGATCAACCACACATATCAAGGCAAATTCCTGATTTCTTCAAACTCGATTAAACCAAAACAGAAAACCTTGTCCTCACTTTCTCCACCAAAAAACCAATGCCAAAAATCCAAATTTGTTGACCAGAGTAACAAAACCCAAAAACTTTCAAGTCTTCCTAAGCACAAGATCAGTAACTAACTTAATACAATATTCAAAAAGAACCCCATTTTGTACCACTTGAAAACACAATTTGATTAGCATATACCTTGCATACCAGCTTCCTTGAATCAAATTCAACCATCAGTCCATCACCAACCAATGCTGTTGAACAGAACTATGGAAAACAATCAAAAGGTTGGAACTTTAAGCACATGCAGGCAAGCAGAGAGTTAAGGAGAAACCCAAGAAGATGAAGATGAAAAAGAAAAAAGATCATTAAAAAGTAGAGAAAGCAATGTTCATGAAAATTGATTCAATTTGCTCTTATGTTCCTCGTTGGTGATTGTTGACTAGGAAAGTTATTCTATTGATGAATACTAGTTTTATTGTCTTGTATTCTATTCTTCCTCAAAAATTAGTCAATCCTCACATTTGTCTGCGTTTTTGTGCCGACATGATACGTCAATACGCAAATAAGTTTATTACAGAGAGAGAAAATTCAAAGCCGGTGGTCTGTTAAAAATGTGAATAACTAATGAGTGGGTTGGTTTAGTAGTAAGCAAAACTTGCCTCGCAGGTGTCTGAAATTTTTAATTTTTTATTTTAATAATTTAAATAATTAATTTTATGTATTCGTTATATATATTCAATAAAGTTCATTTGTTAATTCAAGCCAAATTAATTCATAAAAGAATAATTTATAAATAAAAGTTTTAAAACTATATGCCTTGCCCATCTTAACTACTCCATTTCAATAGGGTGAGTGAAGTTTCTTGATTTTTTTTAATTAATTTTTTGAGGAAAGTTTCTTGAATATTTTTATTATAAGATAAGATTAGAGAATTTTGCAGAGGCCCCTCTTAAATTTGTACTCCTATTCAGTCTACCAACTCGGAGTTTCCAAAAAGTGAAGGAAATGAGCTGTGAAATTGTCCCATCATATCACTTTAATCTGCAATTTGAGGAAAATTCCATTTCAAAGCACAAGGAATATTTGAGAAAAGCATTACTTATATTTTTGAAGATCCCAATATCAGAATTGCCTTTCGAAGGGTAACAATGGGTTTCACTTTCACCAAAGGGAAGAGAAAGCAAAAGAAGGAAAAGAATATTATATACCATTCTTCCTCCACACCAAGTTTTGAAAAGCTCAAGTGGGTTCTCTTTTAAAGAAAGTCAATCCTTATCTATTGATAAGTTAATTTAAGTACAGGGCAGGTGGTGGGTTGCATTCGTGATAATCCTTGCCTATTTTGATGGTTCACAATGGCTCACCAGTAGTCTTCATTTACTGGGTCATTGGTATTGTGCAGTAGGTGTGCTTTAAGCAGTCATGAACGACTGCACAATCCTCCTGGTTGGCTGTCCATCGAAAATACTTAAAATAACTACATTCCTTATTATTTTTTTATTCACCTTTCACGTTATTCTTGTATGTTTCTTCTTCTACATCGTACGACAAAGAGCATCAGCTTTTCTCCACAGAAAACCTTCCTTCAATCCTAAAAACTAAGACTCGACTTCCAAGCCTCTTCTATTCACCTCTTTGCTACATGAAATTCCCAGAGAACATGACTTCTTTGACTTTCCGACGTACATATTAACTTGCCATTGCCTGCAGATTTAGGAAAGAAACATCCAGTTGCATCATGCATAGATTTAGGAAAGAAACATCCAGTTGCATCATGCATTGATTTAGGAAGAAACAAATAGAAAGGCTTTTGGAAATCTTGAAAGAAAAAGATCCATAAACTAATCAGGATGGCATTCTTTCTCACACTTCATGATAAATCCAAGCCACTAAACAGTATAATTTGCATGAAATACACGACAGTTCTTATTCTTAAAAGTAAACTCGAAAATTTTCAACTTTATTTATCAGCCTAATGTTCTAAGCCGTGATCCCCTAACTGTGATGTGACAAGAACATGGTCAATCTCGTGACTCATGTAATGTGCTATATCTTTTACAACTTGGGCCATTATAATCATAAAATGGAGGTTTGGCTCTATTCGCAGATGATGCATGCACATACACCTAATAACCTAGTCAATAACAACCATACAATTCTTCTGGCAGTACATAGCACCACAAATGAGTGTAACGAAGCACAGATGAGAACAGGCCCGGACAGTTGGTCATGCAATAGCATCTGGCCCCAATGGCCCCTCATCAGAAAAGACATTCCTACACAACAAACAACTACAATCAGAATAAGAACAAGGACAGGCCACTTTAATACATTTAAATTCCTCCAACCAATCACCAGATAATGGTAATCTCCACATCTAGCACTATCACAAAGCACCAGTCCCTTATCAAGAAAACATTAGATTTGAAACCAAAAACCTTTTGTACACACACAAACATCTTAGCAGCATTGGTGAATGTTGCATTACCGGACCTTTCTCCTTTTCACTGATGGATACCTAAGATATGAGGCTTCAGGCCTCTCCAACTGCTTATTGGGAAGCAGTTGGAGAGGTCTCAATGATATCCCAGCTATGTAACTAGAATTGACACTGGGAAAGTTAAGGGCCATGACGCGGGAAACATGTCCTTGTTGGTTATCATGAGTTCATAGAAATGAGCGATTCCAATAGTCCTAATCAAGCATGGATTTTGGAACTTAGTTTGGTTCACTGGTTTGTGTTGCCATTTTTTTATTTTCTTCGTAGATGCAAGGAACTGAATGATGTGGGACAATATTTTTTTTTTTTTAAAAAAAAAAAAAACCCTGAAACGCCATCTTTTTCCTTGGATCTAACTCTGGCTTCACGAATGTTGAATATGGTGAGATTTGGCTGTGTTCATGGCTGTCAGAAAATCTGAATATTCAAATCACTTGGAAGTTGTTGCAGGGTTTGTGTCTATGTTTTATTCTTCTATCATGTTCTTTTAAATACACAAATTTTCGACTTTATGCCTTATGAAAGGCAAAAAAAAATCTTTGCAGTAGTAGGAGTACGTAGTTTTATTAAAGACATGCAAAGTATTCACTATTTCAGCAAAAGTGATGGCATAACTATATTATAGACATTTTCACAAACAATATAAAGAAATTTTAGTTCCACCATAAGTTTTACTTTCCTAAACCCTAATCTATACTTTCCATTAACAAGAACTTAAAAAAAAATTTATAACAAACCAGTGCCTTATTTAATATTTTCATTTTCATTTTGAAACAGTTATTTTAAAAGTGGCTATTATTTTTAATACAGATAATTTTTTTAATAAACATATGCCTCCATCTTTTGAGAGTATGAACTCATTCTTTTACTAAGTTAGCGTAACTCCATTCACGACTATATACTCAATTAAATTTATTCATAAAAGAATGATTTATAAATAAAAGATTGGAAATTTAGAAAACCCCGCAAATTTGCCACAGCATAAATTCAATACTTATCAATGCGGCCCTTGCCGAAAGCAACGAATTTTCTACTCCTCGGAAGGCAATTGCACAATCCTCCTGCCTGTTCATGTCAAATTCTCAATGAGCCCCCATGTTCACTTCGTTAATGACAAGTGAATCATGAGACATAAATAGATGTTACTGAAAAATTGACCCTACTGTTTTCAGGCAACACGGGAACTTCTTACCAAGAACCCCCACCCCCCCAAAAAAAAAAAAGAAAACAATTTGATGGTTCCCTAAACTACATAATATATATACATAGTAGACATCTGATTCATCTCATGGAACATTACTTGGAGCATAAATTATTTTGAACGGATAATTTCAATTCCCACAACCATCAAAATTTTATATACAAATAAGAAGAAAATATAGATAAACAAAAACAAATAAATAAAGCATATATTACTTCTAGAGGCAACCAAAAATACAGGATGCTACTTGATAATAATCATAGCAAACCAAAGCTAGATTACCACTAAACATCTCACATCATAAACCATATTCGGCCCTGCTATCAACAAAAGCTTGAATTGATGGCTCTCTTCCAAGAAAATCTGATAAAATTTCAAGAGGTTCCTTGGCTCCTCCTGGGGCCAATACCTGCCATGAAAACTAAATGAGACATGGTCTCCAACTGGTATAGTAGTCCTCAAAGAATAAAACGAGCCTTTTAAACAATAGTACTAGAGGGTCATCTTTCATCTTTTTAGAATAAGTCTAGCCACTGATCCAAAAGGAACAAATAGAACAGCACACTAGCAAATTTACCTTGTCTCTAAACTGCATACCAGTATTGTGGTTCAAAAGATCATCACGAAATTTTGAGGTAAATATGTCAGCTGCAATGACCTACAAGGCATTTGAGGAATCAGTAAAGTTTTGATAGGGATCACCACTAAAGGCGAGGTGAAGCCTCCCCAACAAAAACCCACAAACTGTACTCAAGCAATGTGCAAAATGTAAATACAAAGTTTTAAAATAATTGCATAGTGATGCAGTAGGGACTTTGAAAGTGTTTACCTCACTCCAAATACGACTGTAACAAGCAGCTTCATAACCAATAGCACTTCGTGGGAAACATGAAGCTGGGTTGGCACCGTCCAACATTGGCAGACCTAACATGACCTAGGAAAACAAAGTTAAACAGATTCTCATTGGATCCTATTGATTGAAGGATAAGTTTAAAATATAAAGCACATTGTTGTAGTTGTCCTTTTACCTTTGGATGAAGATGCTTGAACAACTCAACAATATCAACATTGTCAGCAGAATGTATGATTTGATCGAAAAGACCTGATATCACAGAAAATTTGAGTTGCACCCAATAATAGGAAAGCATACTTCATATAGTTTGATATTAAAAAAAAAAACAAAGGACCTGATTACAGACACATTTGAATACATTTCATGTGCTTCTAAACATAGCACTAACTTCTTGAAACTTGTACAAGACTCCACACAAATTGTCAAAATATCCTTGTTTGATCACCTTGCCCTTATATGTAGTACAAGAGTCCCATATAATGAAAACCCTAAATTACTAAAAGAAAAATTTTACAGAACATATTAATTTTCCCTTTCCTATAGATGCTTCAAACAAAATGAAAAGTGAAATAAAACAGCAAAAGTCAATGAGGGGAAAATGGATTAGAGACACAAATGTATGACCATCTCAATATAATATAATAAACCTATTAGATATTCTTACACAAACTTCAACATAGATAAATTGAAGAACTTAAAATACTCACAGCTCCCAGAAAAGGACTAAAACTTACAATAAAGAATTTCCTGCTTCAACTTAAGAGCAGAAAAGAAATATCGCCATCTTTTGAGTGATTTGCATATTTCATCCTTGATGGGCTTTGTGATATCCTACAAACCATAAATATTATCAATATAAATTAAATTAATAAAAGTAGAACAGAAAAAACATCTAAAAATCAGCTCAACATTGTATCTAAACACATATCTTAGCAGAATCACATACTCTCTTTCATGCATTGTATGCATGAAAGAGAATGGGAGGGGACCATGCCCCCTACCCTCCCATTTTTCTCATTTCTGATTAGTAAGGATTGAGGAAGACCATATTAGTTGGCTAGGAATTTACAAAAGAGAACGTGAAAAGCATGAAATCACCTGATGGAAACCAGATATTAATTTCAAAGAGAAGCTCTCATAACACCTAGAATATTCCACAAGTACAGCAAGGTAAGTTTGTATTCTGACTAAGGGGCTACAAGTAGAAATATAATAAAATTACTTGCCAGTTTTCTAGCATCAGAGCAGGGATCTCCACAAAGTCAGGATCAACACGCAACCCAGAGAATCTGGCAAATGATGCACGGTTGCAAATGTGTTGGACCTAAAATCTCATTA
>CATIWR010060173.1:0-19482 GCA_949677035.1 Omphalea diandra
AAAAAACACACAAAAAAAATAAAAAAAACTCCCATTATATCCATACAAAAAAATATATATTATATATTATATATATATATATATATATATATATATATATATATATATATATATATATATATATATATATATATATACATATATATGTATGTATATATTTATTTATTTATTTATACTATTATCTTGTTTCATAACATAGTAACTACTTACAACAAAGTATACATGGCTAAACAAACTTAAATACTAATTGACTGCATTTTGGCCCAACCTTTATTAGACTGTTAGACATCAACTTTGAAATGTAAACTGGATGCAATCTTAGTCTACTCTTCCTGAAAGAAAATTTAATGCAAAAAAATGAGCTTAAATACTCAATAAGTAAATGCATAACGATACTTTAATCTTAAATAACATAACAACATTTAAATATAAATAACTCATCATCACATCCATGCACTAAATAAAGAGTTTTTACTCTTAAATGCCCCACAGGCTATCAAATGTTATTGTCACACAAACTATCATATATTATTGTCACATACGTTATAGATGTCACTGCCACAAAAGGCTTTCATATTTGGTTGACACATTGGGTATAAATATTATTGTCACATAGGCTATAGATATCATTGTCACACAAGCTATCTAATGTTATTGCCACATAGGCTATTATAGACACAAGTTATCGAATGTTATTGCCACACAGGCTGTTATATATTATTGCCATATAGGCTATAGATATCATTTCCACATAGTCAATCAAATGTTATTGGCACACAGGCTATTATATATTATTGCCACATAAGCTATAGATATCATTGCCACATTGGCTCTCAAATGTTACTGTCACACAGGTTGTTATATATTATTGTCACACAAGCTATAAATATCATTGCCACACAAGCTATCGAATGTTATTGCCACACAGGCTATAGATATGATTGCCACACAGGTTGTTGAATGGTGTTACTTACCAACAACATCAAGTATTAGTCTTTCAATAAATCAACTATAAATCCAACAAAATTTCAGCAATATAATTTCTAATAATAACACCCATAACTTTGGCAGCTCATATCACCATATACTCCCATTCTCAAATCATAATTTATCAACATCTCATGAAAATAAATAAATCAAGAGGATAACAATCTTTTCATCAATGTATTCCTCATATCTAAGCTCTATATTTTGATCCTAAATGGTCAAAAATTCCACTTGTAAACTTATTGTCACAAGACAAAATTATGTTGTTGCATTTCTATTGGTTGAAAGTTCATATTTCCTCCTTTAGTCCCTCTTCTTCACTCCTCAAGCACCTCTATCCATCTCTTATTCCCTAGATAATCTTTATACTTTTAAATAAGCTCTATAACAACATTATTTATGATGCTATAACATGCACATAACATAAGATAAATTTTCACGCAACTGTACAAACATTACATATACGTTCGAGTGTCCTAAATGCAATGGTTCAAGTGTCATTGTCATGCTTATCTAATTCATATGCCTAAACAATCATTTATCCAATGCATATATTCAAATATAACATAATTAAAATGCATATGATTTGGTTTGAAGAAGTTACATATTTAGTTTATTAGGTCATTTGAAAGCCTTTATTTTTGGATGTTTGCTTAAGACCTTCTAGGACAAACTAACGTGACATTCTCTAAATTTTTTGTCAAATTTTAATGTTTCATCTTTAAAATGCAAATACATAATTTTGGCCTTTGAATGTATGTTTCTGAGTGCATATTATCATTCTTTTCCTATATATGTTTTCCATAGTAGATACCTATGTCAATTTCAGCCTAAAGTATAAAAAGAGATGCTGCCTAATTTTTCCTAAGAACTGAGGGTTATGCAGCCTAAGCTTAGGTCTATATAGCCTATCTAGAAGGCTATACAGCCCTAGCCATGGACTATACAGACTCAATCAAAGGTTGTACTGACCTGTTAGTGTTCTCTTTCTTTATAAATATCCACTTCATATTTGTTCTACATGCCATTGTTTCAAGCAACTAAACCATGTCAAGAACATTTTTATGGTATATTTAACCTCATATTTAGTCTGATTTACCATTGACGAGTCTTTTAGCCATTTATTACCTCTCTTCTATTCACCTTGACCCTTCATTTTCTGTGGGCAACATGTGATTTATGGGATTCCAATACCCATAATTTCCATTTCAAGGATCAAAATATATGTGCTTTACTGGAGGAGTTTGGCACCATTCTTGATTATTGCATCATATTTCCATATCATTCTTAATGGTAAAGCTATTTGACATATAACATGAGGTGGTACCAAGGTACACATTGGGTAAGGAGAAGATCCTTATCACCCTTTCATTACTCTTTTCCCTTTTAAAGGCCATGCTCGTATTGTTGCAACTATTTTGATGGGTGACTATTTACTGCAAAGAGAGGATGGAGAGATAGATCTATAAATTTTACCACTCTTAGAGGGGGCTACATTAGGGAGGACCCCAGTGTCGACTATCTTGGATGAAACTATCGTAGGACTTGATAGAGTTGCTCTGGGAGTTAGTGATTCATTTATGGGGAACCCACTGTTGTTTCAAGTAAGAGTCCCTCTTACAGTATCTTGTGTTTTTTATTTATTATTATTTTCTTCTTCTTTTATTTGCTCTAACTTTTGCTTGAACCAACCTTACTAGTTTTCAATCCAATGGCTACTCATTTTTACTTAGGCTGCCCTTCCAAGTTTTCAACCAAATGAGCATATTTTTACTATTCTTTCCTTCTTTTCATTTTTTCTTTCTTTTTTTTAAGATTTGACTGTAAGAGACATTGTGACTATTGGCTGCCTCTACTATTGATGCTAGGCTTTACTAGCCGCAGCTTCATTTGAACTACTATTTGTAATGGCCATCTACTACTATAACCGATTAGGCTGAGTGGATGTCTCACATCACTGCCGTCGACATTCATCAGAGCTATCTATGATGGAATATGTCACGTGTTACTTTGAAGACTTATAGAGATTGTGTCATCTTTCCTACCTTGGCTTCAAGCACATTTTATGACCTAGCTCGCATGCATCGCTAGTTTAATGCTCCTCAATTTGAGGTATAATTCCTTCCTTTATTTGTTGAATGTCCTTTGTCCCAACTCTTCTTGGATAAAATTGAGGCTACATGGACCATCCATTACTTCTACTTCTTTTACACTCATCGAGATCCACAGCCTGATGATTATGTAGACTACATGGCATGCTTACATGACTTTTACATCTAGAGGCATCGCATTGGCAAATAGTAGACAATGATCTTCTTTAAAAAAAATAAGACTATTTTATATTTACTTTTTGTTCATTTACATCAATTATGCAATCATATTTCCACTTAGAATCATGCTTGGCATGAATCATTTATATTTTGGATATTTAGAGATTAATTAAATGCATGACTTTCACTTGTAACATTAACACATTAAATCATCTTATTGTCTTGCCCAACACCTTTGATTCACTAGTTTTTTGCTCATTCATCCATGTCTTCTTTGTCACTGCTCAGCTATTCTTATTAATGGTCCCTTAGTGGTCGGTTGCAATCTATCAACTTTTACTCTATTTATTTTATGCATTTTTTTGCTTTAGCTTTTGCTTAGGCTACCCTTTTGGGTTTTCGACTTAAACTTTTCTTCTTCTTCTTTTTTCTTCATTCTTCTTCTTTTTTTTATGCCCTAATTTTTGCCTTAATTGTACTTTTAGGTTTTTGACTTAGTGGGCTATTTTACTTTTCTCACACCTTACCTAAAATACCTTTTCAACCAATATAAGTTCATTGACTTGTTGAACTAATTATCATCCTTATCTACTAGTTTCACCACACCACTGGCATATATTTATTTGACCATGTAGGGACCTTCTCTTTTGGCCTAAACTTCCCTCGAGGATCATGATTTTATGGTCGGACTGCCTTCAATACTATATCATCAACCTTTATTATGTTCGGTTTAACCTTATTGTTAGATGAATGGGTTATTTTGGCTTGATACAATTGGATGTGACACAAGACTGTAAAATCTCTTTTCATTTAATAGAGCCAATTGCTCAAGTTTGCTCCTCATATTAGGAATGGTAGACTCAATTAACACCTGTAAGGACTTCACTTCCAATTCGATTGATAGCACTGCCTCAATCCCATACACCAAATAGTATAATGTCATCTCAGTTGATGTTCTTATTGTAGATTGGCAACCCCAAAAAGCGAAAGGTAATTTCTCAGACCAGTCTTTACATGTTTCCACCATCTTGGTAAGGATGTTTTTGACATTCTTATTTACTATCTCCACTAGTTTGTTAGCCTGTGGTCTATTAGGTAACTTGTGGTGGATCATCCTATACTTTCCTAATATATCTTTGACCTTTGCTTAGAAATGGACACCATTATCTGTAGCAACATGGTGCAACACTCCATAGTAGTAGATAATGTTCTTCTCAGTGAATTGTGCCATTTGTTTCGCCTCCAACATACCAAAGGGCTCAACCTCTATCCACTTTAGGAAGTAATCCACTGCTACTATAATATTCCTATCCCTGCTCATAGAGGATGGTTTGATTTTGTTTGTCACATCAATGCCCCATGCTATAAATGACCATGGCAATGTCAAATTCTACAACTCAATTAGCAGCAAATAACTGAGGCTATCATAAACCTAACATTCAGGATAACTCTAAACTTTTTGAATATAGTCATGCTTAATAGTAGTCTAGTAATACCCTAACCTTATAATTTTCATTGCCAACATCTTCTTGTTCATGTGGTGACCATAAACTCCTACATGCACCTCTTTCATGACTTTATTAGCCTGTTGCTTAGCTAAGCATCGCAAATAGACTCCGTCGGTCATCCTTTTGTATATTACACCGTTGTATATCATAAACTGTGAAGATAGCATTCGAATCACATCTTTATCCTTTTTCTCGACCTCCTTAGGGTATTCAACACTTTCCAAATACCTTTGTACATCAAGATACTAGGGGTAATTCTCAACAGATACTTACATTACTCTTATATCCTTATAACATAGTACTCTGGGTCGAAGCATGATAAGTAGCTTCATAGGTATCACTTCTAGTCCATCCCAAATAGAGACCAATGTGGTTAAGGCATCAACCATTACATTTTCTTCTATTGGCAGATAATGGAATGTGACCCTTTGGAAATTCTATGCCAGCCCCTTCACATGTTCTAAATACAAGTCCAAACGTTCTTCTTTCAATTCCTACTTGTTTACTATTTGCGAAATGATTAGTAGTAGTAGCGAGTCCCCAAACACCTCTGTTATCCCTACCCTTATCTGCTTCAATAGTTTGAGCCCTAGTGCACATGCTTCATATCCAGCCATATTATTGGTCACCTTATAGTTCAACTTCTTAATTACAGTGAAGATCTCTCTTTCAGTGAAATCATAATTACTCCTACACTTGCCCCTTCCTTGTTTATAGCCCCATCAAAGTATACTCTCCACACTTAAGGCTTAGTTGCTCCTAACCCCTTATGTATAAACTAGGGAAGTTTAAATTCTCTTTCTTTGAAAGGTTGTTGTGCTAAGTTTTCTTAAACTATCCATCCCTTAATCACCTATTTGTTTACTTACATAATATCAAATTCGGTCAACAAGATTAACCACTTTACAAATCTTTCAGTAAGGGAAGGGGCTTCATGTAAGTATTTAATTAGGTCAAGCTTTGAAAACACCTCTATGGAATATGACTGAAAGTAATGCCTCAACTTTTTTGTCGCCTAAACCAACACTAGACAAGCCTTCTCCACCTAGTAATACTTCACTTTAAAGGACAGTAACTTGTTGCTGAGATAGTATACTATGTGTTCATTCCATATTTCATCATTTTAAGCCAACATTGCATCAACAGAGTTGTCTTCTACTGTTATATACAAAATTAATGATTTTCTCAACTTTGATGGCTTCAACACTAGAGGATTGGTTAGATATTCTTTTATTTTCTCAAAGGCCTCTTAACATAGGCCATTCCACTTTACTGATTAATCCTTTATTAACAACTTGAAGATCGACTCACAAATGGGAGTTAATCTTGCTATGAACCAACTAATGTACTGTAAGTGACCCAAAAACCTCAGATCTCCTTTTATATTTTTTGTATGGAAATATACTGAATTGTTTTTACTTTATTTGGGTCCACTTTGATCCCTTTCTCATTTACCATGTATCTTAATAGTTTACCTAAGGTCACCCCAAGTACATACTTCTTTAGATTCAACCTCAAGTTGTACTCATCAACTCTCTTTAGTAATTTCTACAGGGCTTCAAAATGCCCTTCCCTAGTTTTTGACTTCCCCATCATATCATCCACAAACACTTCCACCTCTTTAGGTATCAAGTCATGCAGCAGGGCAATCATTATTCATTGATATGTCACTCCTACATTCTTTAACCCAAATAGCATCACCTTATAACAATGCATCTCTCATTCTATGATAAAAGTTGTCTTCACATTATCTATGATTGCCATAAGAATTTTGTTATACCCTGAGAATCCATCAATGATGGAATACATCATGCACGTTACGATGTTGTCCACTAGTATGTCTATGTGTGGTAAGGGAAAATCATCCTTTGGGCATGTTTTTTTCAAATACCTATAGTCAACACACATATGCACTCTCTCATCCTTTTTGGATACTGGTATTGTATTGGCTAACCATTTAGGGTAGTCCATTACCCCTAAGAACTTAGCATTCAATTGTTTTACTACTTCTTCCTTAACTAAGTAGGCATACTCAGATCTTATCCCTTGAAGCTTTTGTTTTATTGATTTTATATGTGGGTAAGTTAGAATTTTGTGCTCTATAATTCACTCATAAACTCCTTGTATATCTTCGTATGTCCAAGCAAAGACCCTTTTGTACTTTTTAAATAGTTGTTGAAACTTTCAATGCTCTTTTTGTGTGACATTACTAATGATAAGCAAGATTTTTGGATTTTCCTATATGCCTAGGTTAAATGTCGTGTTATGCATATAATTAATCTTAAATATTCTCATGAAATGATACATGCTATGCACACTAACATTAAGAAACATATCACACAAATAAGCAAATTTATCGTTCATTGCCTTAGACTTAGAAAGAAATACATCATTGTCCTTAAAGAAATTGTAAACAAAAGCATAAGTAGAATCTGGAAAGATTGTTTCCTTTAGGGGAGCAATGAGAGCCTCTTCTTCCTATGCCATATCCTCATTCTTCTCCTTAATATCCAACATACCTGTGTTCTCACCTTGTGTCTCATCTTTCATTCCTATGATAGCCTTGACATCCCCCTCAAAACAATATTTCATATGATCATTTGTTAGCTCAATCTTTAAAAAATCTACCTAAAGAGTTGCACTTTTTGCCATAGTTGGCTTAGTCTCCATCACAGGACCTCGCATTTCCTCAATAAAGTTCACAATCATGCTCTCAAAATCCTCTAATGTAATCCTTGTGTACACAACTTTAGTAAACTTGCATGACCTAGTATATTCCCATTCTAAGTCCATGAAGGGTGAAATTTGCTTCATTGATTCAAGCCCATCCATTATGTGATCTTCCGTAGTGGCCCAAAATTTTTGATCCAACAAATACTACTCAATCTGTTCATCAGTAATCTTCTTCTTATCATTCCATAACTATGCAAACTGAGGACCATATATGATTACAAGCTTATTTGATTCTCGTTCATTCTCTGTTGCCAAGATTTGTTTACCTTTCTTTTTCCTCTTCTTTTTGCCATCCGCTTCTTCAGGTGAGCCCTATTAATTATGATATCCCAGCTTACCAACATTTAGCTAGAAAAAGGCCTTTTTAAGTTCATTTATATCATCTTTCACTAACTTTTTCCTTTTAAGAACTTTTTATTAGCCTCCCCTTCCTTCATAAAGAAATCTGATAGCGGACCATGCAAATCCTTTACTTTTAGGTCCAACACTTTACAACTATACCCTAGTCCTTTCTTTGTAGTCTGAGTGGGGATTTCTGAGATCTCTAATATGTTGATAGAATTCATCCCTAGCCCCAATCTTAGAAGAAAGTTCTTTTTATTCATAATCCCTATAACTTTAGAATCAACCCACTTATCAATGACTCCTGCAATTTGAAACCCTCAAAGATGCAAAACAACCACACTTAAAGCTAACATTATCTCCCTAATCTCTATGTAAATGGTCACAATCTCTACTTTGTAACGAATCCTAACTTTTTGGTGAGTAATGGAATGTACGTCACCCAATGTGTGATACTATGGTCTTCCCAATAAAAATGAGAAAGTGATTGGGATGTCCAGGACTGTGAATTCCATCATTGTTTCCATTATGCTGATCTTTAACATAATCTTGAACACACCAGCAGTCAGCCTTCTACTATCATCATAGGCTAGAATGACAATATTAGAGATTTTCAGATTTTTCTCAGACAAGCCAAACTTATGTAGTACCTTTAATAGGCAAGTGTTAATCCTAAATTCATCATTAACCATCACACTTTGGATACATCTCTCTTTCACTTTAGCTCGAATGAATAAGGCCAAGTTGAAATCCTTCCTTCTGATGGTAGATCTTTATTTAAGAAGGTAATCTTTCCCTTATAAGTCACTAATGTAACTTCATCCATTGAAGTAGCTTCTTTTGAGATAATCAAACTTGACAGAGCCTCCACCATAGCCTTCTTATGTTGCTAAGAGGTGATAAGCAACTCTTACACAGTAATTTGAGCATGCATCTTCTTTAGCTACTTTATAATAGGATTTTCATCCTCCTTTTCCTTCAAAATGTGTTTGTCATCCTCCTTTTCCCTTAAAATGTGTTCATCTACCTTTTTCTCAACCCTAGATTCCTTGACAGCTTCCTTGTTAGGGTAGTACTTCTACTGTGAGTCACATGGCTCACTTACTTAGCCTTTTTTCATCACTCCCCTCTTATAACTAGTTATTCTCCTCCTTTGCAACTCTTATGTCTCCTCATTTGATTTTTCCCATGGATTGATACTGTAAACAACTAGAATATCACCTCATAACATCTTTGATAGTAATAACAACTTCCTCAATAATCTTAGAATCTATCATGAAAGTCTCTTGGTTTAAGAAGGAGCATTGTGATAGTTTGGGAGCAGGTTCCCTCATATGCTAGGCCTTCCAAAATTTGGTGGGGAAATCATCTTGTTATCAATGAGATCTTAAATCTAGTGCCTTGATCTATAACAATCATCAGTGTTGTGACCTGCTCCATGATGAAAAGTTTAATAAACATTAGCTTCATATCCCATAGGCAGTGGATTAGGAGATGGTCTCGATGCTAGAGGCTTCAGCACTCCCTTATTCAACAACCTCTCAAATGCCATAGACAATGGCATACCCAGATCAGTGAACTGTCTTGGTGATCTTATCACATTTAAATCAATCGTCTTGTTTTCCTTAGTCTAAGTTTGAGTTAGGGCACTTCTCCTTCCCCCATTCTATCTTTTTTACTCAAATTCCAACTCTTCAGTTTGTCTGCCTTTCAAAAGTCTTCAAAGTTAGGGCAAGCCTACTTTTTGAAAGTCTTCAATGTTCCTTACTAACATTTCCCAAATTCTGGCACTAATACTAGGTAGAGCCCCTTTAACAATCATCCTGACTTACTTTCTCCGTAAGCCTTATGGTCACCTTTAAAGTTATTTTCTTCCATCTCGCGATGTAGTCATTGAAGCTCTCACTAGTCTTTTGCTTCAAAGACTCCAAGTCATGAAGTGTGACCTCTATATCTAAATTACATGTATAGTGTCTCTCAAAAGCTTATATTAGTTCCTTCCAATCTTCTCTAATAGTCTTTGGCTAATTGAAGTACCATGTCTTTACAGACTCTTCCAATGACAACTCAAAAAGTTTTAACATGGTATTCGTCATAACCCCCGATGACTACATGACTAGCACATATGAATGGATATGGATCTTAGCATTATGAATCCCTCTGAATTTGGGAACTTTTGACATATGGAAATTAGCTAGTAGTTTCTCAAGTTTGCAAGCAAGCAATTCTTCAATATTTATTCCCCTTTTCAAACCTTTACCACCTAAAGCCTTTTATATTTTCTCTAACTGCTTGTCACAATTATCAAATCGAGTGATCTCTTTCTTACATTTGTGAGGTTTATCTAGAACAACAGTTGTGCTTCCCACTTTCTTGCAAGCTGGCTCTCATGATACTTTTTCATCCTAAATAGATCACCATCAATCACTATTAGTTGGGGCACCTCTATTAGTGCCTTTTGTTTGTCATTCCTATTAACAGAGGTCTCTTCCTTTTTTTAAATATTATTAACATGCTTGTTTAGTTCCTTAATAATCCTCTCTTCCATCTTGTGATTAGAATCAGCCATCATGTTTTCTTAGATCTCTAGTGGTATGGTCGGCTTTCTAACTCGGACTCAAAGTCTTGCTCTTTCTAGTAAGTTGATTGCACGTTCTCTTACATGAAGGTTTAGATAGAGTTATGATGGGTACAAGATAAGGATTATTAACATGATGCATGAATAGATAATTGTTGGCCCTAGTACACCAAGAAGGGGGGTTGAATTGGTGGCAAATTTGAACTTTTGATTTTAAAGGAACCACATAAAAATGAAAGATTTGAGAAAGGGTAGGAGAAGAATGAACACAATGTTTTTGTAGTGGTTCCGATATTAACCCAACCCTACATCCACTCCCCAATTCACCAATTTGGTATTTCACTCCATCTTTAGTGTTTTACAAGCTCACTCTCAACTTAGTGTTTAGGCCCACACCAAACCTTATAAGTGTTTTCCAAGGCTCACACTCAACCTAGTGTTTTAGGCTCACACCAGACCTTGCAAGTGTTTTCCAAGGCTAACACTCAACCTATACAAGAGTTGTCTAAGGTCACTCTCAAACTTATACAAGAGTTTTCTAAGGCTCACTCTTAAACCTATACAAGGTGTTTAAAGCTCACACCAAATTATGTACAAAGAAATAAAGAATTAAAGTTGAGAAATAACTTTGCAAGAATTTTGGCACTACCAATAGTTCTTCTCTTGCATTTACATTAGTTTGATGGAGTATTTATAGCCCACATCCACCAAAGTGATGTTACTCTAAGACTATAAACAAATCTCCAAGATGTACTAGGCAGATTCAACATTAAATGCTTGTCAGGCTAAAGTCGCAATCGCTACTAACTTTTCACAATCATGAATTTCTAATTGCGGCTAAAAACACAATTTATGTCTAACAGCTAGCCCACGTATTAAATTTTCATTGGTCATCCAGGAAAATATAGTCATTGTGTTCTAACCACTCTCAAAAGTCGCTGTCGAGAGATATTAATGCCTTGGGCACGAATGAGACTGCGAATTTCTCTGCGATTCAACCAAGGATCCTTAAGTTGATTTGCGGCTACGAATTCGCCTACAAATTGCTCTGACCCAGCTTCATCCATTCCTATAACAGTGTCACAGTCACAATTTAGGGGATACCGACCACTAATTTGGATGTTCTTCAAAAAGATGGAAATTTTGACTTTCATTGAAGATAACTCTTATAAACTGCAAAAACAACACTTAAAATTGACATTAAAACTTTCAATCTATATTGTCAAGATCAAAAGAGAGCTTTGACTTAGGTTTGAATAACCTAGTCTCATAATAATCAATGCATATATGCATGTCATGCACAAATCATTTTGCACAAGATCATTCCAACCTTATCCTTTATACACATGAGGTCTAGTGGCTCTTTCCTAGGTGTGGTCTCATTCTTATACCATCATAGGGCAAAGAAAGCATAAGATCACCTTACACTAAGAAATGTTAAAGCCTTAATAGAACATATACAAGGCACTAAATGGAAGAATTCTTTACATCACTTGAAGAAATATGTACAAGCAATGAATGAAATCCTTTTTAAGAGAAATAAATATACATGACAATTATTTACATAGTGGGAAAAGGGAAATACATAAGTCTTTACATGTAGGGTATAATTATGACAATAAGGTAGGGCAACATTTATTCTTACATTAGGGATACCTAAACATGTTCTTTGAGGGCTTTCAATCTTCTTTGAAGAAGAAATTAAATAAGTGGGGTGACTTATTCTAGGGTACTATAGGCCCCTAGTTGAGAGGGTTGTTGTAATTGATGCCTCTCATAAGCTTGAAGGGTAGTTGTCATGATCACCCAATTGATATACTCAAAGGTACTAGGCTTATGAGTGATGAATCCTCTTTATAGTCTCATAAGCTCTAATGGAACTTGAGTCCTAAGTTTGGACAACCATTGATTTATCTAAAGGCACTTGGTGCATGTGGTGAAGTGTGAAAGAACAGTCAAACAACTTGATTGGAATCATCAGTGCCAATTAAGAGTGTTGATACTTGAAACCTTAATAAGATATTATGAGGGCAGTGTCCACATGAATGCAATGGACTAACTCATTAACAAGCTTAAAATATTAAAAGTGAACCAAATATTAAATGTAAAGTTAGTTTTGGGTCCCCAATGGAATCGGCATTATGAGTGCCTCGAATTTCATGACCATGCTCAGATGAGTGGAATCTTACTTATGACTCCATCATTTTATCTATCAATAGGGGATTAAGAGAATGAGGGTCTTTACATTCCTAATGACCTTGAGATATGGCGTGCACTTCGATCATCGAAGGATCCTTTTAGGCCTAAGATACTTTCAAAAAGCCTTTAGTCCAAAATGGTTGTCTTCAAGGGACCAAAGTGGTATAATATATTGGTACCATCCCTAAGGAATGTAAAGTTGCCACCTGACTTTGGTTAAGACAAAAAATCCAGGGAAGGCAAAATCTAAATCTAATCTAAGTTAATTAGAAAGCCCATTTTGTCTTCACCCTATTGAAGATCAGGTTTGAAAATTGTGTAAGGCTTGGGAAAGAGGTTAGGCAACCTAAATCACCTGGTTATCAAGATCCAACCATCGGGCATCTTTGGTTCACTTCTAATATCTTAACTAAGTTATTGATTAGTCCAATTAAGATCCCTAAATATACATCGAAGCGTAATTCACTAAGGCAAATTAAATCATCAATTCAAAGGGGTAGGGGGGGTCATGCATCATGGCAAAGGGTATAAGCATGCCTTGTCATCCATTCATCCACATTTAAACATCAAAGAGTGAGTAAGGGTCATGCATTCATAGTAAAGAGGATAAATACACATTATTATCCATTCATCCATATTCAAACATAAAAAGGGAGTAGAGGTCATGCATTCATGGCAAAGGGGATAATCATGTATTGTCACCCACCATTCATGGCCACATAGTGCCACCATTGAGACCATCTTGTGGTTTTACGCAACACCTACACCCAAAAGAAGAACAAGTTAGAAAATGAAATAAGTATGGAATAAACCAAATAAACTTAAAAGCACAAGGAATGAATATAACACATATTGCCATCTTTCCTATGTAAAAGGTGCCTAGATATGCATCTAACTCAATAATATCACATCCCCACATAACTACCCAACAAGCACACAAAATTAGACCACATGAACCATAAGCAATAAAAGATGTAAAACATATAATACAATATATTTTAGAGATGTTTAATGGCCTAAGGCAAGAACTCATCATAAGAAGGATCGTATGATTGATAAATCCTCACCTTATGTAGCTCTAAAAGAGCATGGCATCCATATGTACCACTAACCATGTTGAGTTAACATACAACACAAGAATAAGGGAGATTGAGGGCTAAAACACTATTCACATGTTCTAAACACAAACATAATTACAAAAGGACTCTCAAGGTCATTGGAACCTTAAGTTCCTCACCTGGTCACTTTCTTAAATGATTAAAATAGCAGCTTAACATCATACTAATGTTGCATCAAGGGGAAAATTTTTGAACATATGACCCCAAGACATTAGTATTACTTATCTACTTTGAATTGGTATGTTTTAAATGATAAAAAAAATAATGACAAAACCTTGAAAAGTTCTAATATTTATATTTTTGGAGTTTTGTATCATATAAGGGAAAATGTTATGATAATGCTTGGAGGATATGTGACCTTAAGTGTTTTTATATAAGAGGTCTAGTTTAGGAGAACCAATGACCATTGTAAGATTCCAAATGGGCATTGTGAACATCAACAGACATTGGACAACTCACAACAAGAATTAGAAAACATGTGTAGCACCCAAAGCATTATGGATCTCGCAACGGGCATCGTCCTTTCGCCACGGGTGTTGAATAAGTGCTTTAAGTTCAACTATGTTGGACCTCACAATGTGTATTGATCTCTCCAAGAAACAGGTGTTGGAAAAGGCCCAGGATTGAGCTAAATTTATAGAACTCAAAATGGGTATTTGCCCTTCTTAATAAGCATTAAAGGAGTTTTCAATGGGCATAGAAAGCAACTGTGCAAAGCTTAAAAAATAGAGCATCAAGTTCATTCTTTTTAGGAAATCAGTAACTAGTGTTGACCATGAGCCAACAAGCATTGAAGTTGAGATCAATGGGCATGGAAGATTGACAATAGGCATTGGAGCTATCCATCATAAGTTCAACAAACATTGATGAGAAACAATGGGTGTTGTCTTATCCAATGGCTAGTTTTGAAGAAAAAGCTATCTAACTTAACTTCAAGTACTCCAATGGCTACTTTTGTAGTTTGGGTATATAAGGAGCTTTTCTGAAGACTAAATTGATTGATGAAACTTTATGAACACTTAGGAAAAACTTGTAAACATTTAGCAAGCTCCTTGTGCATACCTTTTGATGTTGCTTTTATATTTTAAGTAGAGGGAGAATATTTTGTTACTCTTTAAAGAGCATATTTTCTTGAGCACTAAAACTGTATTTATTGCCTTATTTGAGAGTCATTGACACTGCTTGGATCTATCCTTGCTAGTTATTAAAAGGGTTTGGTTGGTTCTCTTGGTCCTCGTAAAAGAGAGTGATTATAAATATTGTCCTTGAGCCTATAAAATGGAAGGTTATCCTTGAGCCTTGAAAAAGAAAGGTTTTCCTTAAGCCTGTGAAAGGGAAATATCGTTCCTAAACCTACAAAAGGAATAGAATGGCATAAATGAAAACTTAGGGAGTAGAGTAGGTAAGTTACCAAACTATTATAAATCCTTATATTGATTTGTGTGTTTGTTTCTTTCGCTTTAGTTATTTGTGTTTTTATTTACAACTTAATTCAGCCCTCCCTCTTGGGTTGGCTAATCTGACACTCATCCTAATAATTGATATCAGAGCCTAACCTCTTTTGAAGCTTAATTATAAGAGGTACATGACCATAACAACCATTAAGTCTTCTTACTGTGAAAGCTTTCTAAAAAATGGACCAACTCAAACTAGAGGAAGTAGTATGTCAATAGAGATAGAAGGCCACTATTAAGAGGAAAGAAGGAGAAGGAGCTTAATGAATTCTATATCAATAAGCAATTATCAATTCCCTTATAGCAAACAGATAATGAAAAGGAAGGCCAAAAAGAAAGTGAAAGCTTGATGTCTAATGGTTATGGAGTATGAATTGAATAAAGGCTCTCCAAATGAGGTATGTGAACTTGATAATGATATCAATTATATGTTCATAATAGAAAATATTATTAAGGCCCTAAAATCAATAAATAATGATTTGGATAAATATTTTTATAGAATTAAGATTTTGAGAAATTAAAATGAGTCATTGAAAATGAAATTTCCTTCATTTCTAAAATTAAAGATGAGCTTTCTAAAAAAGTTGATTGTTTAAGAAAAGAAAAAGAAGAATTGCTTTCAAAATCACTTTTCTTAGATACAAATGAAAGAGAATTTTTAAAAAAAAAATGAAAATTGATGATTTGGACAGGGAAAATGAAGATTTAAATTCTGAAAAAAAATTTATGAAATCTTTCCAAACAAAAAATGACATCTTGGACTTAAAAAAACTCTCTTTCAAATTTTAGTAAAGGAAAAGAAAATTTGGATTTACTTTTGAGCTTTTAAAGAGATACTAGTGTGAAACATGGCATTAGATATAATCTTGCCTTTTCCTCCACTTTTAAAAGTGTGCTTGTTATAACTTCACTTTCTAGAACACTTAGTATCCAAGGTGTTGAATCATAAACCTCTTCACAAAAGGCTAATGTTGATGCAAAACCTAAGGACACAATGCTAGCACATGCATACACTAAAAAGCCTAGGCAAAAGAATAATCATGCTTATATGTTTGCATCTTATAAGCTAAGAAGGCAAATGTGCTACACTATGCAACTAGAAGAAAAATTACAAATGATCACACTCATTCTAGGGTGCATATACAAAGGTTACAAGTGCATAATCATAATTGTTCACACGCATACTCTCATAGGCCAAAGTCAAATTATGCCTTTATTTATAAAACTAGGTATGTCAAGAATGCAAATATTCCTTCATTTGTTAGGCATCAATTTTTTAGGAATCCACTTTACACGTGCTTAACATAAGAGCTTAAGAAAGCATTTCTATGGTAATACTTTTATTTTGGAAAATTTGGCCATAAAGCATACTTTTGTTATGCTAGGTTGAGAGATAAGCATGTTTATGTTGATAACCCTTAAGGACCCAAAAGAAAAAGGTACTAAAGAAAGTTTAATTTTGCTAATTTGGAAACTTCTTACCATCTACTCAAAATGAAGAAACAAATGGTGAATGGAGCTATAAAATTTGAAGAGGACATTTGTATTTTTGGTAAATCAAATTCTTGAATGGACGTGGAAAGCAACTATGCAAAGTTTGAAAAGTAGAGCATCAAGTTCATATTTTTTGGGAAATCCATAACAAGCGTTGATAATGAGCCAATGGGTGTTGAAGTTGAGATCAATGGTCGTGGAAGATTGATAATTGGCATTAGTGCTATCTGTTACAAGTTTAAATGCATTGATGAGAAACAATGGGTGTTATCTCTTCTAACGGTTAGTTTTGAAAAAAATTTGTCTGACTTAACTTTAAGTACTCTAATGACTAGTTTTGTATTTTGGGTATATAAGGAGCTTTTATGAAGACTAAATTGGTTGATGAAACTTTATGAACACTTATTAACAACTTATAAACATTTAGTAAGCTCTTTGTTCAATCCTTTTGGTAATGCTTTTGTATTTTAGGTAGACTAAGAATATTTTATTACTCTTTTGAGAGTAGGTTTTTTTTTTTAGCACTAAAAGTATGTTTGTTGCCCAATTTGAGAGGCATTGACACTGTTTGCATTTATCCTTGCTAGTGGTTAAAAAGGTTAGGTTGGTTCTCTTGTTCCTTATAAAAGAGAGTGATCATAAATGTTTTTCTTATGCTTGAGAAAGGAAAGGTTGTCCTTGAGCTTATAAAAAAGAAAGGTTGTTCATGAGCCTACAAAAGGAGTTGAAAGGCTTAAGTGAAAGCTTGGGGAGTGGAGTAGACAAGCTGTCAAACCACTATAAATCCTTGAGTTGATTAGTGTGTTTAATGTTTTTGCTTTAGTTGTTTGGTTTTTATTTAAACCCAATCCCCCCTCTTAGGTTGTCTAATCTACCACTCATCCCAATAACTAAATTATAAATAAAGGGACTTGAAGCATTACATGAAAAGAGGTTACAAAATCACTTCAAAACCACACCATGATCCTATTTTAAGATGAATGGGGATCCTAGGATGTTACTCCTCATCCTATTATATTATTAGAATATTAGAACACCTTAAAAAAGGTTTTGGAAAAAAGGGAATCTGAATGGAGAATAAAACAAAACCTAGCAAAAAATTGCCTATCAGTAAAGCCAAGTTATACAGCCTAGATGAAAGGTTGTACAACCCCTATTTTTTTGGTTTTAAAAATAAGAAAAAAAAAAGAAAAAGGGTGGAGTGAGAAGGGTTTTTTAGATGCATTCGTGTGTTTGTATGCCTATAGAGGCTTATAAGTTTAATATTTTCCTCTAAAATGCTTAGGAAATGCACAAAGTTAAAGAGATTAGGTCTAGTTCTTCCTTGGAATGAGTTGAGTTGAGTTAGGATTTAGGGTATTTATGTTTGAGAAGTAATTTTAGCAATGTAACCTTAGGGTTTCCAAGCCTCTCCCCCTTTTTAAATGAACGGGTATTTATAAATAATAAATAGGTGCACGAGGGCAAAAATGGTCCTGGTTGCATAATGAACATGTCGAATCATAGAAAGGGATATGAATCTCCTGGAATTAGCATTTGCATGTGGGGCTGTAGAGCCAAGCATGGGTTGTACATCCATTTGTTGGTGTTGTACAGCCTAAGGGCTTAAAGGAGGACCAGTTTTAAAAGGTTCTCAAGGTTAGGGTTTTAAGGTGGGCTCTACAGCCTTGGGCATGGTAGCCTTGATTTATGGGCTATACAGACCATCAACCTTTTAGGTTGGTCATGGGTTTCTCCAAGGTATCTTAAGGCCTTTCACCTCTTTATTTAATGATTCCCTTTGCATTTTAAGGAACAAATTTAGTGATTTTCATCATTCGGCTTTGCATTTAAAGGTCTAAAATCTGATGCTTGCATTCTTTTTCCTTCTCATTATTTATTCATGCCCTTATTTTTGTTTAACCTGCCCTTTTGAGTTTTCAATTTAGTGGGCTATTTTACTTTTATCACACCTCACACGAAATACTTCTTCAATCAGTCTAAATTCACTAGCTCAGTTAATTTGTTTACATCCATATATGTTAATTTCATTGCCCCACCTGATATATCTATTTGACCATGTAGGGGCCTTCCTTGTAACAACCATATTCATTTACATAACTCATATCATTCATGTTCAAAATACATATGTATAAAGGTTTTATCCATCCTACACACAATTAAACATTTACTTGATGTACATATATTTATATGACACAAGGAGAGAGAGAGTTTGGATTCAGCCGACGACCTATGGTCCATATGTCTCAATGTAAAACTAAAAGCACGGAAGTGTCCAATTCCTATTCTTCAGTATCTGAAAAAAATTTTGTGATTCGGTGAGTCGCGACTCAGTGAATAAAAACAATAATCAAATTCTCATGGCATAATCTATAATCAAATATCATTAAGATACATTGCAAGTATAACAATTAACTATGCAAGCGCAAATACAATAGCTTTGTTTTTGTCGTGATCAAGCAAGGAAAACATTGCTCCTGGGATATTCATGTGATTCATGTAACATATGATTTGAGACCTATTGGTCCATCTTCCTGTAATTCATTTGACATATGATTTGGGACCTATTGGTCCATCTTTCTGTAATTCTTTTGACATATGATTTGGGACCTATTGGTCAATCTTCCTGTGTTTGACAAGTCGGTCACAACGCCTCTTTAGTTCCATATGCAAGTGCTTATTCACAAATGATATATCAAGTAATCGTTAAGAGCATTTGATTCTCACTTGGCCTGTATTCCCATGTAACATGTAAAAATTCAATCATATATACATGTAATAGAACATAATCATATTATA
>CATIWR010060174.1:0-14011 GCA_949677035.1 Omphalea diandra
TGAGTCGGGACATAGAATATGCCTAAAGTCAAGGTCTTTTCTACAAAAGATCATTGTCTACTATTCACTAATATGATGCCTATAACACTAAAGGTCGTACAACCATGCCATGTAGTTTGTGTTGTCATCAGGTTGAAGGTCTCAACCGATGTAAAAGTCATAGATGTGGCGGCCAGTCCATATAGCCTCAACCCTATCTAGGATGCGTTTGGACAAGGGATCTTTTACAAAGGAAGGGAGGAACTATATGTCAAACTAAGGAGCATTGAACTAGTAGTGTATATGAGTCGGGACATAGAATATGCCTAAAGTCAAGGCAAGAAGAATGAGACGTTCCTTATAAGTCCTTAGGGTAACACGTGAAAGATTCCACCTTGGGTAGCTCCAATAGATGTTAGTGACAACAATGCAAGATAGCCACCCAGCCCACTTAACCTTAATAGTAGTTGGTCTCAATAAGTGACAGTTTGAATGATGTTGTGGGTAGTAAAGCCTTGTGTCCATAGCTGTGGCATCCAACACTCACATTTTCTGTTACAGCCATATTTGAAAACAAAAAAAAAAAAGAAAGGAAAAAAGAAAAAGAAAAAAGAAAAAAAAAGAAGAAAAAATAAAATATGCTCATTAGGTTGAAAACCTAAAAGGGAAGCTTAAGCAAAAATGAATGGCTTGTTGGATTAAAAACTCATAAGTGTGATCCAGGAAAAAATTAAGGCATGAATAAAAGAAAAATAAAATAAATAATAATACTGCAGGGGAAATTCTTACCTGGAGCAATAATGGGTTCCACGTGAAAGAATCATTTACACCAAAGGCCACTCTGTTTAGGCCAATAATGGTCTCACCTAAGATCGTCAGTATTGGGGTTCTCTATGACTCAATCCCCTATAGCAAAGGTAAAATCTATAAATCAATCTCCTCATCCTCCTTTAGCAACAAATATTTGCCCATCAGAATGGCTGTAGCAATGCAGGCCTGAGCTGCCAGGGAATGGACCTTAGTGGGAAAGAGAGCAAGAAAATGAGCCATTAGGATCTTCTCCTCTCCCAACTTGTACAAGGTACCTTCTCATGTCACATTTCAAACAACTTTACCATCTTCTGAACATGTGGGCAATCTAACTGAGATAACGCAATCTAGTCTACAACGGTGACATGATAGTCGAAAATGGCGCCAAACTCCTCTAATAGAGGGGAAAATCTTTGTATCCCAAAAATGGAGGGTATGGGTAGTGGAATCCCATAAATCATAGGCTAACCATAGAAAATGTGCTTTAAGATGAACAAAAGAAAGATAACAAAGAGAAGTTAGACCGACCCACGGTAGATCAAGCCATATTTGGGGTTGAACAGATCTTAGAAATGCTTTTGACATATTTTGAGGCTGAAAATGACAATTGTGAGGAGAAGATTTAGAATGAGGTATTTATAGGATAAGACAAGGGAAATGAGTGCTTGACAGTTCGCAGGTATGTGTAGCCCCTGATCAGTTATGTGCAACCCATCGATTTCTAGAAAATAATTGGCAGCCTCCCTTTCGCACCTTAGGTGTAAACATCATTCATACTTATTCTGAAAAGCATATTTGTACACAAGTATTGGCCAATGGTTCTATAAATACTTAAAATGTAGAATCAGAAGCCATAATCATTTTTTGCTGAAAAGTAAAAAGTCTCAGAGTTTAATAAAATAAAAACAGTTTCACCTCTATATAACCTAAAAAATCCCAAAACCTAAGCAAACATATAAAATTAGGATTTTAAATCACCTCATAAAACTATACAACTGTGTAAAACATCAATGAAAGTGTATTATTCTTGAATGAAAAAGAAAAGGAAAAAGTCCTAAAAGATAAGGTGGAAGAGAAGTCTTTAGGATTCACCTCTAGAAAGAGTTGCCTCAAAATTCTCAACCTCGCCATTTGTCTCCACATATCTAAGCTTTGCAGCTAGTTGAGCTAGGGCCTCGATTCTGCCTTCGCCTCTGCTAGATGTTGGTCCTTGTCTTTGATCTCACAGTTCATACACTGGATCATCTCCTACAAGAAACATGAGGGTTATGATAAGTAGGACATAAAACACACAAGACACGAACCATGAACATACATATATGCATTACTTTTATTTTTGTTGTGTGCATTTTCTTTACTACTAACTTGTATAGACTACGTCTATTACATTACAACCCTTTTTAAGGTAGTGATTAGATTGACCATAGCCTCAGCCTAGACATGGAGATATGTAAAAAGAGAAAAAAGAGGGAAAAGGAAACATCTTTAGCAACAGAACTCACATCATAACTAGGGTATAAGGAAATAAAGAAGGGAATACTCATATGGGTAGTCTCAATCGGCTCAAACATATAAACAGACTGAGTAATCTATAATGACATCATAAAGCCTGTTAGTGAAGTGATGCAAGACTCCACTAAGCTGTCAGGTATAGAGGCTAGATCACTTACTGTCATAGGCTCCATGCCCCCTAAAGTCGATCTATAGGCCCGTTTATAACCCTAGGTAGTAGCAGCGCCAAACGTCAGAATGAAAGCGATAAGTCTTTGAGTTGCCTATGTAGTGGCACCCTAGCCCCCATTTTGAAGGATGATCCCCACATTAGCTACATGTCGGGGAAATAGCCAAATAATTGTTTTCGATAAGCGCTCCAACCATCTAAGACCTATAAGAGGTCCTATTAGAAGCTAGCTACTTCCCTAATGAGAAGCGTAATGTTGTGACAAGCTCTATACCCCCTAGATCCCTTGCCCAAAATAGGCTCATAGGCAAACACTATAGGATAGGCCTTGTATCTAGGCCCTTGCACCAGTAAAAGATGCATTCACCCCGGTACAACTCCTAAATGGAGCCCCCCACCATTAGTCGATGACCATAGGAGATGGCATTTGCCTTCGTTACCTCCAATGGCCATATCTCCATAAGACCTCTTTAGCTAAGGCATGCAATAAAGACAAAGGGCCACTGTAAGTATCAAACCATATAAAAATAAATAAATAACTATGACTTACACTACTTTATTCTTGCACGAGAGAGTACCTAGTCAAGAGTGATCATGTTCAGGCGAGCGCGCCTATCAATAACAGAGGACTTCGAGTGGGACACACCACTCCACTACAAAAAATACGGGCAGCCAACCTTCGCCTCAATCTCAAGATCAATCCCTATAACTAGCTCAATGCCCATGCCTGTCAATAAATGTGGCATAAATCCCAAAATAATAGAATAAGACCAAAATATATATAGAGAAGAAAAGGAATTAAGAGATACTCACAATGAGAACCCTCCAAACATTGCATGTAACATCCTTAACCCAAATCATATGCATTTTAATTATGATATGATTTGAATATATGCATTACATGGTATAAGCATGATAATAACACATATATTATTGCATTTGAATATGAATTTGATGTTTGTATAGTGGCATGACAAATTCTCATATGTTATGTATATGTTATAGTATTTTAAATAATGTTGTTTTGGGACTTATTAAAAGTATAAGGAGCATATGAGGATTAGTAGATGAATAGAGGTGATGAAGGAGTGAAGAAGAAGGACTAAAAGAGGAAAATTAATCTTTCAACCAATAGGAACAAGCTACTATGATTTTGTCATATTAAGTAGGTAAACAAATGGAATTTTCACTCCTTTAGGACGAGATTAAAAAGGAAAAAATGTGAGGAGATGTAGTAGAAGAAAGAGTGCTAAGAAAGAAAGAAAGAAAGGAGAAAAAGAAGAAGAAAAAGAAGAAGGAGAGGAAGAAAAATTGAGTTAACTAAGAAGAATCTTGAGGTTTTCTAGCTTTGGTGCAAGGTATTTGATTTTATATTTATTCTCCCGTGAAATTTCTCCTCCATCGTATATTAATCATGAGCAAATATTGGGAGTTAGTTAGGATTCATTTGAGAAGTTGTTGGTAGTGATATGAGCTAAATTTCATTAATTCTGTTTTTAGGACAGACTATTGTGCCCACAATTTCATAACCCTAGAAGATGAATTAGTTAAAGTTCAAAGCATGAAATTTGTACGTTTATGCCTCATCTAAATTCTTATAAAACTATTTTTCTAAATAAGTTGTGTGTGAATAGATATGGCCCTTTGATTGTGACTGCCAATAATTTTGTGGCACTAGAATGGGAATTTGTTGAAGTACAAAATATGAAAGTTGTAGCATTATATCTTACATAAATTTGCTTAAATCAGTTTTTTTTTTTTTTGATATTTTTTGTGCTAAGAGATATGACTCCTTGATTAGGGCTGATCCTGAACCTACTAATGCTTGCAAAGTTTGAGATTGATCATTTCATTTGAGGACCTTAGAAGCTGAATTGGAGCATGTGTGAAACATGAAAAATGTTCATTTATATGTTAACTAATTTTTTATAAATCAGTTTTTAAAGTGGATTTCTATATTTTGAGATATGGTAAAGTTTACAAGACTGTTTAGTGTATAATTACACTCAAAATAGGGAAAATTTATAAAATTGACCATAAATTATGTAGTCTATATTTTGGATTGAATTTTAGATATGTTGTACCCATATATGTCTAGTTTAATTTAAAAAATAATTAGGTCATTTAGATTTGTGAAGGAAAAGTAATTATAGAAATAGCCTACCAAGGTCATAATATTTTATTAGAGCATATATGCAGAACAAGATGAAAATCTTACTTTATCATCCTGGATTGATTTTGTATGTTGAAATAGGTCATTGAGGCATTGAATATAATATTGGGAATAAGTTAGGACCATCCACGGCTTAATAGCTTGAAGGAGGATGTAAGTAAATAACTAATAATACTAAACGTGTGATTGGTTAAATGCCATGAACATATACTCAATGGAATGAAATGTTGTTTAATGAGATGATATTGATGAATACAGTAATGAATACAATGATGAAAGGATTGTTATACTTTTAAATTATTTATTTTCATAAGATGTTGATAAACTATAACTTAAGAATGAAAGTATGTTGTGATATGATTTGCCAAAGTTTATGGGTGTTGTTATTAGTCGTTATATTATTGGAATTTTATTATATTTATAGTTGATTTGTTGAAAGATTAGTTGTTGAGCAGGCAACCAAATATGATAGCCTGTGTGGCAACAACATTTGATAGCTTGTATGTCAATGATATTTATCACCTGTGTGGTAGCTAAATATGATAGCCTGTGTGGCAATAATATTTATAGCCTGTGCACAACAATATATGGTAGCCTATGTGACAATTATATTTGATAGCCTATGTGGCAATGACAATTATAGCATGTGTGGCAGCAATATATAATAGTTTGAGTGACAATAACATTTGATAACTTGTATGGTATTATAGAGTAAAAACTCTTTATTTCGTGCATGGATATGATGATGAATTATTTATAATTAAATGCTTGTTATGTTGTTTGTGATTGAAGCATCATTATGTGTTTACTAACTGAGTATACAAGCTCACTCCTTTCCATTAAATTTTATTTCAGGAAGAGTAAACTAAATACTACATCCAATTTACATTTTGAAGTTTATATATAGCAGTATGATAGAAGTTAGGCTAGTATTTGTTTAGCCATGTATATTATGTTGAAAATAGTTACTATGTTGTGATATAAAATATACAGTGTTCAAAATAATTGAAGAAAGGTCCTTAAATGACAATGGATGGCATGAGACAATTTTAATGATATTGTGTCACTTTAGTATTCCATGTCTTATGAATAAATTAATGCACACCACATTTAGTGGTATCAGAGCGGGTAAATGATTCTGTAGACATATGTAATATGAATATGTTGTATATGACATTTGCATTGTATTAATACTTACATGCATTGGCATATAACAGTATGGATGCACCTGGTAGACTTCATGCTAGCCAAGAGGTTAGAGATGAGTCTGTTGAGTGTTTATGCATATGAGCATGTTGATCATGTTACAAAGAAACTTAAGATGCTAGGAAATAATCCAACTTTAAGTGTAAACCCAAATATCATACAATTTCCTAAGATGATGCAGAGATTTATAACATAAGCATATACAGGACCTACTATAAACAAGAATTATGATAGATTTAGCAAGGGGTAATTAACTTTGAGGACACTACAGACCTTGTTGAGGTTGAGGAGTGGCTTAAAAAAATAGAGAGAATCTTAAACAGGTTTGAATGCACCCTATAGCAAAAGCTAAAGTATGCAATATCTTTGCTTCAAAAGAATGCATGAGATTGGTGGGAGACTATCCATATAGCTAGATTGGTGGGAGACTATCCATGTAGCACTACTCAATCAATGACTTTGACATGGGATGATTTTCTAAAGGAGTTTGCAAACAAACACACATTAGCAGTATTCTTATATAAAAAGAAAATTAAAGCAAAATGATATGATAGTGGCAGATTATGAGGTACAATTTGTTAAAATCTCATGAAATGCCCTAAGTTAGGTAGTTACAAAGGAATTAAAGTGCAAAAATTTAAGAGGGGATTGAGGTTAGAAATTTGAGATAGATTAGCAGTTAAGCCAGCTAATTATACTACATTATTAGCAGCAATTGTTTGAGTTGAGGAGGTGAACCAAGAGAAGAATGCAATTGAGGTAAAAAGGAAGAAAAGTTATATAGGGTGGAGTGGAGAATCAAATAAAACAATAAAAATAGGTGGTTTCACATCATCTAGGGGATTAGGATTTGAAGGAGTTGTTGGTAATCAAAGAGGCAGAGGACAGAGTCAACCTAGTAGATTACTATTAGTGGCATTGGGTAGAGGTGGCTATGGTAGTTTTGAAGGCTCAAAGGATGGGAGAGGACCAGTGGGCATAATGGGTAAAAGTGTAGCCTCAATTTGTACAAATTGTGGAAAGCTCATTTTGGAAAGTGTTGGGGATCTAAAAGGATTACTTATTATACTTATAGATAGCCAGATCACATGAGTCGAGACTATCCAATGCCATGTTTAATTAGAGGGGAATCTCAAGTAGTTGGGCAGAACAGTATTAGGGAGAACATTCATGATACAAGTAGAGGCAGAGGACGAGGTAAAGAAAGATGAAGACATGGTGGAATAACTTCAATTTTTAGTATTGGATAGGCAACCCATACTCAACCATAAGCTATAGTTTATGTTATCACTCGTCAAGAGGCTCTAACAGATATCAAAGTTGTTTTTGGTATAATTTCTATTTGTGATTTATATGCATATGTTTTGATAGACCCAGGATCCACTCATTCATTTGTGTCTTTAGAATTTGCATCACGGGTGTATGCTATAATTGAATCCTTGGGATATGATTTAGGTGTTTTGATGACTGTTGGAGGTAGTACAACCATAAACAAAGTATGTAAAACTTGTCCAGTCCTAGTGCATATGTCGTATTACTTGCAGATTTGATATTGATGAACTTTAATGAATTTGATGTTATTATAGGAATGGATTGCTTAGCAAAACATCATGAAGTTTTGATTGTCACACTAAAGAATTGATGATCAAATCTTTAGGACAACTAAGAGTTATATTTGTTGGGGAGTGCAAAACTGTTCCAACTTGCTTAATCTCTACTATTCAGGCTTTTCAACTAATTAAAAAAGGTTATGACGTATTTCTAACAAGTGTGGAAGACACTAGTGTTCCTAGTTTTGGTTTGGCAGATATTCCTATAGTGAGAGAGTTTCTAGATGTATTCCTTGATGACTTGTTGGGTTTACCACCACATAGAGAAGTTGATTTTAATATTAAGACCTTACTAGGAGTAGCACCTATTTATATTGTACCATATTGAATGGCAGTAGTGGAACTATAAGAATTAAATAAATAATTGGAAGAGTTAGTGCAAAAAGGTTTCATTCAACCTAGTACATCTCCTTAGGAGTCACCAGTGTTATTTGTAAAGAAAAAGGATAAGAGCATGGGATTGTATGTTGATTATAGGCAACTAAATCAAGTAACAATAAAGAATAAATATCCCTTTCTGAGAATTAATTATTTGTTTACTCAACTTTGAGGTAGAACGATATTTTCAAAATTTGATTTAAGATCTGGGTATTGACAGTTGAGGGTCGCTGAGCTATACATTTTAAAAACTATTTTTCAAACTAGGTATTGTCATTATGAGTTCCTTTTTATGCCTTTTGGGTTAGCTAATGTATCGACAATATTTATGGCATTAATGAATTATACCTTCTAGCAATCTTGATCAGTTTGTGATTATGTTTATTGATAACATTCTTATAGACTCATAAAAATCATTAGGAGCATGAGCAGCATCTGAGAATCGTATTGCATATATTATAGGAAAAATAGTTATATGCCAAATTGAACAAATGCGACTTTTGGATGGAACAAGTGGTATTTTTAGAGCATGTTGTATCCATACATGGTCTTCAACCTGATCCATCTAAGATGAAAGCCATTTTAGAGTGAGATCCACCAAAAAATGTATTAGAGGTGTGTAGTTTTCTTGGGTTGGCTAGTTATTATAGATGATTTATGAAAGGATTCTCCATTATTGTTGGGCTATTGATAAAATCATTGAGGAAGAATGTAACATTAAAAGGGATGATCAATATCAGCATAGTTGTAAAGAACTGAGGAAGAGATTGATTATGACACCAATTTTCACATTGCCATCAATAAATAATGGATTTGTGGTGTACAATGATGCATCAGGATGGAGGTTAGGTTGTGTATTGATGCAGCATGGAAAGGTGATAGCTTATACTTTTCGATAGCTAAGGCCTCTTGAGTTGAATTATCCTACACATGACCTAGAGTTGGCAGCCATTGTCCATGCCTTGAAAATTTAGAGGCATTACTTATATAGAGAGACATTTCAAATTATAACCAATCATAAAAGCTTGAAATATATTCCAACACAGAGAGAATTGAACTTAAGGCATAAAAGATTAATAAAATTGTTAAAGGACTATGATTGTACTATTAATTATCATTTAGGTAAGCCTAATGTTATTATTGATGCTTTCAACCAAAAAACCTTTGATGTTGTTGTAGGTATGGTTGGCTATAATTTGACATCCTTGGTTAATCTTCGTGCTTTAAATGTAAAATTTGAGATTGAGAATGCGATCACTTTAATGGTTACATTTAGTTAAAGCCTGTGATAGTTGATAAAATTATAGAAGCTTAGAGAAAGGATCCATATTTGCAAAAAATGCTATTGAATATACAAGAAGGCAAGAAGACTAATTTTTCGATTATAGATGATAGGATGATAGTGATGAGTTGTCAAGTTTGTGTACTAAATGTTGATGGTTTGAGATCAGAGATTATGCAAGAGGCACACAATGCACCATATGTTATGCGCCCTAGAAGTACAAAAATGTATAGAAACCTGTGATCACATTTTTAGTGGTCAATGATGAAGAAAGATATAGCTAAGTTTGTATAAAGATGTCTAACCTACCAGCAGATTAAGGCAGATCATTAAGCACTAGTAGACAAGTTACATCTTTTATCTATTACTGCATGGAAATGGGAGAAATTTTTAATGGATTTTATTATCGATTTGCCTTTGACATAGAAAAGGCAAAGGCAGATCATCAAGCACTGGTAGACAAGTTACATCTTTTATCTATTCCTATATGGAAATGGGAGAAATTTTTAATGGATTTTATTATCGGTTTGCCTTTGACACAGAAAAGGCATAATGGTGTTTGGGTTATTATGGTTAGACTCACAAAATCTGCACACTTCTTCCCTATACAATAAACAGATTCATTCCATAGACTAACTAAAATATATGTTGCTAAGATTGTGAGATTACATGGCATTCCTATTTCTATTGTGCTAGAAAGAGATCCTCGATTCACTTCTCACTTTTAGAAAGTTTACAAACAACCTTAGGTACTTGTTTGAATTTTAGCATAACTTTTCACCTATAGACTGATGGTCAATCAGAAAGGACTATTCAGACATTAGAGGATATGATGCAAGCTTGTGTGTTAGAATTCAAATGTAATTGGGATGATCATTTGCCATTAATGGAGTTTGCATATAATAATAGCTATCGATTTAGCATTGGTATGGCACCAAATGAAACTTTATATGGCAGGAAATGTAGAAGTCCAATTTATAGGGATGTTGAAGGGATGAGATAGTTAGAAGGTCTTGAGATGGTGTAAGACATAATGGCCAAAAATCAAGTAGTCAAAAGATGTTTGCAAGCTATATAAAAAAAGGCAAAAAGTGTATGTTAACCGACATGAACGAGAAATGGAATATGAAGTTGGAGATAAAGTATTTTTGAAGGTTTCACTATGGAAAGGCATTATTAGGTATGGCAAATAGGGAAAGTTGAGTCTAAGGTACATTGGGCCATATGAGATCATAGAGAGAATTAGGCCTTTAGCATATCAATTGGCATTACTAGAAAAATTATCTCAGATACATGATGTGTTCCATATTTCCATACTCCAAAGGTATCAATTTGATTTAGTCATATATTATCAGAGCTAGAGATTGAATTGTTTGATGATATGACTTATCACAAAGAGCAAGCTAAAATTCTTAATCAGTAACTAAAATAGTTAAAGAATCGAGTGATACCCAAGGTTAAAGTGAGATGGAGCCATCACTCACCTAAAGAGGCCACTTGGGAAGTAAAGGAATATATGAGACAACAATATCCATATCTATTCTAAAGTTCTAGTAAGTAAAATTTTGAGGACAAAATTTTTATAAAAAAGGGAGAATTATAACATCCTCAACATAAATCATGTCCATTTTAATTATGATATGATTTGAATATATGCATCACATTGCATAAGTATGACAATAACACTTACATTATTGCATTTGAATATGAATTTGATGTTCGCGCAGTGGCGTGACAAATTGTCATAGTATTTTAAATAATGGTGTTTTGGAACTTATTAAAAGTATAAAGAGCAAATGGGGATTAGCAGATGGATAGAGGTGATGAAAAAGTTAAGAAGAGAGACTAAAAAAGGAAAATTAAGCTTTTAACCAACAAGAACAAGCCACTATGATTTTGCCTTACTAAGGTAGGTATATAAATAGAATTTTCATTACTTTAGGAGTACAAAGAGACAAATATGTGAGGATATGCAATAAAAGCAAGAAAGTACAAGACAAAAAGAAGAAGAAGAAAAAGAACAATAAGGAGAGGAAGACTAACTGAGTTAACTAGGAAGAATCTTGAGGTTTTCTCATATTGGTGAAAGGTATATGATTTCATATTTATTTTCTGATGAAATTTCTCCTTCATGGCATGTTCATGAGCAAATATTGGGAGTTATATAGTAATTGTAGTTAGGATTCATGTGGAGAAGTTGTTGATAGTGATATGAGTTGAATTCCTTGAATTCTTTTTTCAGGGTAGACTGTTGTGCCCATGATTTCATAACCCTAAAAGATGAATTAGGCAAAGTTCAATGCATGAAAATTATAGGTTTATGCCTCATATAAATGCTTGTAAACATTCTTTCTAAATAAATTATGTGTGAAGGCATATGGCCCCTTATTTGTGACTGGTTCTTGAAACCTACTCAGCTCTCAGTTCTACTTTCTAATAATTTTGTGGGGTTAGAATGAGAATTAGGTGAAGTGCAAAATATGAAAGTTGTAGTATTATATCTTATATAAATTCTTGTAAATTATTTTAGCTTGATATTTTGTGTGCTAAGAGATGTGGTCCTTGATTAGGGCTGATCCTGAACCTCCTCATGCCTACAAAGTCTGAGATTGATCATTTCATTTAAAGAACTTAGAAGCTTGATTAGAGCATGCGTGAAGCATGAAAAACGTTCATTTATATATTAATTGTTGTTCATAAATCAATTTTTAAATTAGATTTCTATGTTTTGAGATATGGCTAAGTTTACAGGACTGTTTAGTGTATAATTTCACTCAAAATAGGTCAAATTTATAAAATTGACCATAAGTTATGTAGTGCATAATTTGGACTAAATTTTGGATATGTTGTACTCATGTATGTGTATTTTAATCAAAAAAATAATCAAGCCATTAGATTTGTGAGCCAAAAGTAATTATAGAAACAACCTACCAAGGTCATAATGTTTTACTATAGCATATTTGCATAAAAAGATAAAAATCTTAATTTATCATCATGGATTGATTTAGTGTATTGAAATAAGTCCTGAAGTCATTGAAGATAATATTAAGAATAAGTCAGGATCCATGGCTTAATAGCTTAAAGGAGGAGGCATATAAATAGCTAATGGCACTAAATGTTTGATTGGTTAAATGCCATGGACATATGCTCAATGGAATGAAATATTGTTTAATGAGATGATATTGATGAATACGTTGATGCAAGGATTATTATACTTTTGAATTATTTATTTTCATGAAATGTTGATAAATTATGACTTGAAAATGAAAGTATATTGTGATATAATTTGCAAAAGTTTATGGGCATGACTTGAAAATGAAAGTATGTTATGATATGATTTCCAAAAGTTTATGGGTGTTGTTATTATGCATTATATTGTTGGAATTTTATTGGATTTATAGTTGATTTGTTGAAAGACTAATAATTAAAGTTGTTAAGTAAACAACCAGATATGATAACCTATATGACAATGATATTTATAGCCTAAGTGGCAACCAAATCTGATAGCTTATGTGGAACCAACATTTAGCCTGTGTGACAATGATATCTATAGCCTGTATGGCAATAATATATGATAGCCTATATGGCAATAACTTTTGATAACCTGTATGACAATGATATCTATAGCTAGTGTGGCAATAGTATATAACAGCATGTGTGGCAAAAACATTTGATAACTTATGTGATATTAAAGACTAAAAACTCTTTATTTTCATGCATGGATATGATGATGAGTTATTTATAATTAAATGCTTGTTACGTAATGTGATAGAAGTATCATTATGTGTTTACGTACTGAGTATGCAAGCTCACTCCTTTCCATTAAATTTTCTTTCAGGAAGAGTAGACTAAATATTACATCCAGTTTGCATTTTGAAGTTGTTATCTAATAGTCCGATAGAGGTTGGGCCAGTTTGCAGTCTATTAGTATTTTAGCTTGTTTAGCCATATATATTTGTTAAAAATAGTTACTATATAGTGATATAAGATATATAGAGTTCAAAATAATTAAAGAAAGGTCCTTTAATGACAATGGATGGCATGAAAGAGTTTTAATGATGTTGTATCACTTTAGTATTCCATGTCTTACGAATAAGTTAATGCATCTACTTTAGGAATGATTAGTAAAAGGGATGCCAAACCACATATGTACCCCTTACCCTAAGAATAGTAATCAAGATATCGGTATAAGTACGCCAATGTCGCGACCAGATCTTCTAACACCACACCAGACAAAACTCAACCACATTAGTGGCATGCGTTTGAGAAAATGAACCCCAACAAAGTGTACAATAGAAAGCAATATGTATGCTAGTTGATCACCTCATCAAAACTATCACCGGTGACCTAGGTTGCGTTAGCTTGAATGTAGACCTCGGCATGATCTTGCTCCCCTTGAGTTAGGGAACACATCTGAGGACTCTCAATAAGTAATCCCCTTGAAGTACTAGTTTGTGTATGCCAGAGCCCACGAGTAGAGAAATGCCCGCAAAGTGCAAAGCAGTCAGAAAAAACTAAGTCCCTAAGTTTGATCATTAGCTCTCCTATCAGGGGTAGGTGGAGGGTATGGTTGTATCCATCCATTGCTCAAGAATTGCATGCATCATTACTAAATCCACCATCAGGGCCTCCTCTAGTAGCATGCGTAAGAAAGTCTAGATCTCAATCCTTTTAGATGGGACACGACCTAGGGGTGTAGTGGCGAAGCCACTCCCCAACAAGCCCATGACCCCATCTCCCTTTTAGAAGGCAATAATCCCCTGTAAAAAGGAGGAATGTAAAAAAAAAAAAAAAAAAAAAAAAAAAAAAAAAAAAAAAAAAACGTTTTAAAGCCAAAACCAAAAAAACAACAACACAATAGTGGGAAGTTAAAAGTGTATATAAAAAAAAAA